>OX439133.1:35300700-35403200 GCA_949318235.1 Ecdyonurus torrentis
TTAAGGTGTTTTTTGTTATTCAAATTAATTTTAAATAAAAAAAGAAGATAAGTTCTATAAAAAGTCATGTGACCCTAAATATGCGAATGTTATTTTTCTAACTCAAGTGTCAAAAGTTAAATGTCTTTATATGAAAATTAAAGCCAGTAATAAACATATTTATCTCTCGTCCGTGACCTAGCATTGACTTTAATCACTTGCTTATATTTCTTAATTATCATATTAAAATGTGATATTTCGATATATTATGCAAAAACACTGGAAAAATATATATTTATATGTTTATATATTTATTTTCAATACAACTTTATCTGATTTATTGATTATTTTATCGATTGCATTATCGACCTATTGATTGACTTTTGAGACTTTATAAAGATCACACACAACATCTATTATGTGATGCATTTTTTTAATAATGAAATAATGTTACTATAATAAAATAGGCATAAATGTTTTCTACAACAATATGGCTTGAAAATTTCATTGACATTTATAAATAATAAATTAATAAACTTTATAATTATGCCTATTTAAAAAATATTTTAAATAAATAAATAAATAAATAACTTAATAAATAAATTTATTGATCAGAAGATTACATAGTAATATAGATCTTGTCACATAAACAGCATGCAAAACTACAATAGAACATATCTGCAAATATAGAAAAAAAACATTAAGAATCCTTATGTATATCAATTATTGTGTGCGTACCTTTTGAGATATTTAGGAAGTTTTTCTGCTCAATGTTAAAAAATTCATTTAAGTTATACAAGGCACATTAGTGTAATATTAGTGTAACGGCTATTTTGTAATTTGATATAAATAAGTTTATGCAAAATGTAATCTTGAATATATCTGAACGAAATAATAATTCCTGTTAACAACCCTGCTCAAAATTCTTGGCCAAGACCTTGCAAGGTCTTGCAAGATGCTTCAAGATTGCAAGATCTTGAACAAAACTGCAAGATCTTGACCTGTTTCTTGCAAGATTTTTTAAAAATCTTGCAAGAATTTTCATTTTTCAAGAAATGTAATCTTGAGCTATAAAAGCTCAAGACTGCAAGAAAAATCTTGCAAGATTGGAACAAAATCTTGCAAGAAAATTTTATCTTGAGAATATTACCGATCTTGATGAAACTATACTTCAAGACTGCAAGAAAAATCTTGCAAGATTTGAACAAAATCTTGCAAGAAAATTTTTTCTTGAGAAAATTACCAATCTTGATGAAAATACTTCAAGACTTCAAGAATAATTGCAAGATTGTTTCACAATCTTGCAAGACATTTTTTCTTGGAGTTTTAATAAATCTTGAAGTAAAAAGTGTTCATGACGACAAGAATTTGTCTTGTAAGATTAAGTCACAATCTAATTGCAAGAGACGTGACCTAAAAGTACAAAAAAAAAAAAAAAAAAAACTCAATGCATCACACCTGTAATTTTAAAAAATTCTTGCAAGACAGGACAAGATCTTGAACTACCCCTTTGCTGCACCCTTAAACAAGTGAGGGGTAATGAGTATATATTGTTATTCTTTTAATTATACTCTATAAGTTTATTATTTTAATCGAAATTTAAATTTTTGAAAATCTTGCAAGAATGGTCAAGATCTTGACCTACCCCTTTGGCTGCACCCTTTAATGAGTTAGGGGTGAATGAGTATTGTTATTTACTTTTTATATACTCAAAAGTATATTTTTAACAAAACTGCAGAATTTATAAAAATCTTGCAAGATAGGTCAAGATCTTGAACTACCCTTAGGCTAAAACCACCCTAAAATGAGTTGGGGGTGAATTAAAATTCTTTTTTATTCTTTTTCTACTCGCGCATAAGTTGATTTTTACCAAGTAAAAAAAAGTCAATAAACTTGTAATTTTAGGTAAAAAATATTATATAAATATCAGTTATATAATAAAACTAATTCAATTTTCGTATTCCTCGCCCCTTTTTACCCCTAAATACCAAATTTCATATTTTTAGGGGTTGGGGGTACTTGGCAGTACAAGTCCGAAGTAGTTACAATGTTATATAGTTCAAAACGCGAAGTATTGGTATGTCTGTTACAGAACTGCAGTGCTAGGACCGGCTTCCATGCGATCACCGAAGTTAAGCAACGTTGAGCGTAGACAGTAGTTGGATGGGTGTAAAAAAATTAAAAGTTAAAGCGTTTAAAATAATTCCACCGCCAAAATATTTTTTTAAATTCTCTCTTTACATTTCATCACCAAAATGTTCAGCAGATAATGCGCTGCTTATTTATCTACTACAAATAAGGATTTTTAAAAAAAAAATGTTCAAGATCTTGAACAAGATTTTTTGGTCAAGACCTTGCAAGATCTTGGACAAGACCTTGCAAGATCTTGACTCAAGACCTTGCGTAATTTTTAACTTTGTTTACAACAAACAGTTACTTAGTTGTATTAATTAATTTAAATTATTGTCAAAAATATATAAAATAAATTATTTCTTTCCGGTGTTAGCAAATATACTTCTCCGTGTAAAATAAAGTTTTAATCTGTAACTGCCAGAGATAAGAACATCTTTGTATACAAGTCAACTTACTTAACATATCTGCTTAAAAATAACATCGCAAATCAAGCTTTTATATTATTTTTATATTGAAAGTACGTTAAAAACATTTTTTATTTCATATTACTATAAAAATAAAGTGAAAATAAAATGAAACGTTCCAATTGTAATTATTATAATATATTAATTATTGATTGATATTTGGATTAATATAAAAAGATTCTATCATTTAATAATTATGTAAAAACACATAATGACATTTTTTAATTATTTTAAAACTAATTTTACTAATTAACAATAAAGAGTACAGGTATTTTATCTTTAAATTGATAAAAAAAAGTTTAACAAAAAAATAACTTAAGACTGGCTTAAGCCATTTTTAAATAAACAGTTAACACTATATCTGAATATTAATATAATTTTATTTTAATTAAACTTTATTTAATGCTCGAAATATTTTAAAATGATTAATCAAGTGATAACGTATATTTAAATATCAATTCTAAAATAATTCCCAAAAGTTTAGTTGTACAGTGTTAAAGGTATTTTTAAATAACTGCCTTCCTATGCTTACCAAAGTTATGTTTTGCAGAAGTGTTACGTCAAAAGTTGTTTCGTCTTCTAGGCAAGTGTAGGTGTAATGAAAGTTATTGCTGTCAAATTGTCCTTTTATACCCAAATTATCAAATGAAAAAATCTCCCTCCATGTATGCACGTGCTTGGTTTCTCCAAACCTTTTTTATTCAACTCACATGTTCAACTTTTGATCTCTACATCCTGGTTTTTGAGGTTATTTTGATCACTTTATGTAACTTTGACGTAATTGTTATTTTTTTAAGACGAAATAATTATCAGTATTTCATCATCTTATTTCGAAATAGTAACCTTAGCTCAAAAATTATCTTAAAAGAAAGAAAGAACTTTTCTTAATGTTATAATAACGGATAGCTAATTTTGGATTCATAAATATATATATTTTTTCTATTAGTATTTGGAGCCTTTTAGGTTAATATTAAAACTATTAGAAAACGTTAACTTACGTAATTTATGCTGCATTTATGTCATTGCATAAACTATGCTAAATTAAAGCAACATAAATAATTATGCAGTACAGTGAACTTATAATAAAAAATGACTATTCAAACTTGGTTCATTTTTGCGCGGCATAAAATGTAAAGAGTGAAATAGGCGATGTCGTGTCTACCGTGAGCATATGCTTGTAAAAAAGATTACTAGAGGCCGCTTCGTGCGTTGCTCATAGGTAAGCTGCTGTTAGCCAGCACAGACAGCCCGATTGAAAATAAATTTTTAACAAAATAAAAAAATTAGGATAACATATCAATAAATCCTATTTTATAATATATTGCAATTATTTATAGTTAAATATTTGTCTTAATTAAAATAAAATAGAAAAAAATATATAAAATTTTATGTTATTGTGAAATAGACAGTTAAGGAACTGTAAAAAAAAATACAATTTCAAAGTAAAATGTATATTTTAAATTCTTCTAATTTTAAAAAAAGAATATAATAAAATTAGTAATATTAGTAGTGTTATTAGTTATTATTATTATTAATATTTATTTTTTAATATTTAAACAACAACGTTATTTTGTGTAATTTGTATATTTATGCAATAACTGACGAGTAGAAACTTGCATTATTTGTATTGGCGGTGACAAAAAAAAAGTTGCAGAGAGGGAGAGAGAGAGAGTGAGAAGTTTAGGTAAAGATGCATCATGCGGAGTGTTTGGCTGGCTTTGCTGGCTAACTGCAGCTTACCTGAGCAACGCACGAAGCGGCCTCTAGTAATCTTTTTTACAAGCATATGCTCACGTTAGACACGAGATCGCCTATTTCACTCTTCACATTTTAGGCCATGCAAAAATGGACCAAGTTTAAATGGTAATTTTTTGTTATAAGTACACTGTAGAACATATTATTTTCTAGTTTAAATATTATGATGTATATAGAAATTTTGCACATTCTTGCGCCTTGTCGCAATGTTTATGATGCCTAATGCAATTTTCAGCATAGGGGAAACATTATTTTCCTAATTTATCGTATTAACATAAGTACATTTCTACTGTAATCATATCTCTCATATTTTTTCAAATTTTTCTAGCTTATTAAAACCAAAAAATAAGGCTTAGATTTAGGTTTAAATCTGAGTTTGCTATTTAAATATAAAAATAAAGTTTTTCCTATGTTTGATTGAGTATTTCTGATCACTTTAATGGCGGCTCATAAATATGAGGGCAATTGTTCTACAGCATTCAGGGTTTTTGAACCTGTTCGAGCTGCGGAGCACTTTTATAAGCAAGGAAATCTCCAGGAGCACTGAGGGGTTGGATTTTTTTCAACCACGTGACCTTTTTATAGGCAATTTAAGTAAAAATTTAATATAACGTAATTTCAAGAAGATTAACATTTATTTTATTAAAAACCCTAGCTAAAATAAAAGCTTTAGATTTTATAAATATAAAGAAATCAAGGAAAAATTATGTAATTAATTCGTAACTTCAGAGCAGAAATTGAATGTATAATTGAAAAACTAACCATATTAATTGTTTTTAAAAACGTAATTTTTTACATTTCTAAACTATTTTAAGTGTAATTTTAAAAAATGTTATTTTTCTGAAAATATTTGGTATTATAATGGAACTGTCACAAATACTGCCAAAACCAAATCGCAATGATTTTCATTTTCAAAAGTCCAAAAAGCTTGAAAAATTAACTTGAATTTATATTTCAAAATAAATAAGCTGGCTTATAAAATACAATATTGCAATATTGTCCTTAGTTTAAACATTCAATATTTGAATTTACTGAAAGTTTAAACTAAGGATCTCTAATTTACTAAACTGAAATGACAATACTACAATTAAATAAATTGTTAATAATACATGAATACTATTATTCAGAAAACACAATATTTATGAAAATTGAGTTGTTTTTTTACTCTAATGTATTGTTTAAAACTTATGATTCAATTTTTTAATCTTAACATTTTTGTCCTTTTCTTTTCTTTTCTTTTCTTCCTCTCTTTTTTTCTTTTTTACGCTACCTTTTATTTCTACCTTCTTTCCTATATTCTGGGGAGCACCTGAAACCATCTCGTGGAGCACTAGTTGGGAAACCCTGCATAAATTATGCTGTATTAAAACAATTGTGCTGATTATGAGCTAGCATAATTATTATGTTGTTAGAAGTAAAAGTTGTGAGATTTATTTGTTGACCCAGGCAGTTGAGAGTAACAAATTTTTACATCAAGTCTTGGTCTTGTCACACATTATTGACAACATCAAAATACACACATTGTTGTGTATAAATATCCACACAAGTCAATTAACAATGCAACAAAAAATAAAAAAATTGATACATATACTATAGTAATAAAAATGTAGACGTAAATACAATAATAACAATGCTTTATCAAAAGTCTTGGAATTTAATTGTTGTATATATATATATATATATATATATATATATATATATATATACATATATATATATATATATATATATATATATATATATATATATATATATATATATATATATATATATATATATATATATATATATATATATACATATATATATATATATATATATATATATATATATATATATATATATATATATATATATATATATGTCATCGATACTCTATCGATAAAGATATTTGGTTGTCAATGTGTTATAATTTAACAGTTATATACAGTTATCGTAAAGTTTATCAAGATTTGAAGAAATTATCGTCACATCGATAACGATAAAATTTGCTTCAAAAATATGAAAAGTGCAAAAAAAAAAATTAAAATTAAAAATGTTAAAAGTATAATATATTAATGAGGCTGATAATTATTGTAGGTATAGTACAGTCATGAAGCAAGATTTCATTTGTTTCAGTTTAAATAAAACATTGCACTATGATTATAAATACAGTACATCGTAGTTGTAAGCGACCGTTTAAAAAGTTACGATATCATTATAGTGTTAGGCTAAATTGTGGTATTGTTATCGTTAAAGAAATGTTGGGTATCGAACCCAAGACTGTTAATCAGTATTTAATTGTAAATTTGAATGTGTAGTGTGTTTCAACATAGACAAGCTGGCACCTGATATATCTTCACAGAATGTTACAAGTCTTGGGTTCGATACTCAAAATCTCTATAACGATACGATCATCACTTTATAACGATGTCGTTATTTTTAAAGCATTGCCATCGAATACGATAATATATCGATAACAATTGTTTTTCGATAACAATAACTATAAATCATAGTACAATGTTTTAATTACGTTAAATACATAAAATCTTGCTTCAATAAATTTACTTTACCTAAATGTATTACACGCCACAGTGTTATTTTTTTGTTCACTTTGAGAATTTTTAAGTGTAGTATTTCATATTTTTTGACCAAAAGTATTGCAATTAAGGCGACGATAATATCATCAATTTTTGTTAATCTATATATATTTCAACGATACATATTTATAAAATTATCAATATATAACGCATTGTTAACCAAAATTCGTTATCAATTAAATATTGTTATCTTAAATACAACAATCGAACCTAAAATAAATGCAACAGGGCAAAAATAATAATAATAATATAAAAATGTCAAAATATTTCATAAATTTTGAGAAATCTTAAAAATGGCGAAAATAAGTGAAAAATAGTGATAAACGGAAAAATGTTGGTAAATGGTGAAATCAAATGAGTCTTATATAACTATATATTGCGTAGTTTGCTCTGCCTTTTCATTAAAAGTGACCTAATAATGGCAGAAAAAAAGTAGTGTAACCAAAAAATTTAGTTTATAATTATAATATAGCTAATGCTTAAAAAAACTTGTTTAACCTGCTGATTTCTAATACAAATCATGCTATAAGTATTAGAGGTAAAAAACTTAAAGCCATAGACCACATAAAAAAACATGTACTTTTTAATAGAGCTGTAAAAAACTCTGAAATCCTTTAGACAGAGTTGAAAACTTTTAGACCGGTTTGACTCGAAACTCGGTTTCAGCTCGAAATCGAGCTAAAAAACTCGAAAACGAGCCAAAGCTCGAAAATCAAGCTAAAACTCGAAAAATCGAGGTTCGGGTTAAAGCTCGAAAATGAGTTTTTCGAGCCCAAATACAAAAGCTCGATTTTTAAAAAAAAATTTCTTCTTATTTCAATGATATTTTCGTAAATTAATTTACATAAATGCCTAATTTTATTTTAAAATGATCTAGTAATGTTAAAATATTTAAATTTTGGTACGACAATGTTTCATTGATATAATGGTATTTTTATGCATTTTGCAATATGTTAACATGAAGTTATATAGACCAAAGTCCATATTATTATTATTTTTTTATTTATTTTTCATTTTATAGTTTTTATTTTTATTATTTGCATTTCAATTAAAAAAAATAGCCTGCAGCACAATTAGTATTATTATTAACTGTCGTTTAAGATTTGTGGACAATGGCATCCTGTTAAAAACTCTTTCAGTATCTCAATTATCGCAAAAAAAAAAAAAAATAATAATAATAATAAAAATTTGGGATCGATTTTAACTCAATATAGCTCGTGTATTTTGACGACTCGCTTACGGTTTCAACTCGAGCTTGCTCGTTTTCGAGCTAAAAACTTGAAAAAGCTCGAAACCCGGTTTGTTTGGTTTGTCGAAACCGAATACTTGAAAATGTTGGACCGAGTTCGAGTTCAGCTCGGTTTAAATTTACAGCTCTACTTTTTAATGAATAAACACGAAATGGGATCTTCTAAATTGATGGCAATTTTTACCAGAATGTTAATGTAGCCGCTCGAGAGAGTGTGAAACAACAGTAAAGTATGCAATTTGCGTAAAATTTTATGTTTATGACTTCAAAAACATGCAAAAACTATTATAAAAATGTTTTGCGGAATGCATAAATTGAACTTTCTGATCACTGCTACGGGACTACTGTTGGGTTTTGAGACAAACTAATGTTATTTATGTAAATCCCATCAAGTGTTCTATGATGTAAATGCTAATGTTTTTCTCTGGTCTATTCTTTTAACTATAGCTAGGTTTATGATGTTTAAACTGCAGAAATGTTACATCTGTGCTGTCTTGTTTATTGCAATCTTATTTTAGTGTCAAAGATCATAATTTATATTATATATAAAATTGTAAACATTATTATCTCAAGTTCATGACCTTTAACTTGACTTTATAATCTCTTGCAAGTATTTCGTAATTACCCACTAGGCATTTTCTATTTAGGTTAATAATAAAGTAATTTTTACCGTGTTTATATTTGTATAGATATATTTACTATGTTATATTACACTATGAAGTCTCGCCATTATATGTTTGCTTAATATTTTTGTTTACCTTCACTGTAGATTGCGCTACTTAAGTGCCACTTGAAGTGACGCGACTGCCTTTAAAATTGCAAGCACTACAGGTAGCTCGCGTATCTAGATTTGGTGCCATAGGTTTGTTTAGTCTTTTAACAGGAAATAAAAAATTAAAAAATAGAAAAACTAAAGAAATTTTTAATTTAATATTTAGGGGGCAGGGGAGGAAATTGAATTCAGAAAGAAAGAAAATTTCTGGGTGTGTGAGTGTGAGTGTGAGGGTGTGTGAGTGTGTGGGTGAGAGAGATAGAGAGAGAGAGAGAGAGAGAGAGAGAGAGAGAATATCCCCTTCACCACACAAAGTAGGCAAACTGCTATACAAGTGTGTTGAAAAAGTTGTATAAGATGACAGGGGCCATCACATTCTTGTTTATTTATTTACTTATAGATTTATTTGCTTTCCTCTCAATATATCAGCAACATTTCAGATGTATCTTACTTCACAACTTCTTAGTAACATCCAGCAGTAGCTGACATCACACCTATATCACACCTGTATATATATATATATATATATATATATATATATATATATATATATATATATATATATATATATATATATATATATATATATATATATATATATATATATATATATATATATATATATATATATATATATATATATATATATGTTGTAACAATTGAATTTCGAGCGAGGTAACATGATGATTGAAGAAATGTTGGTCTTACCTTTTTAAGACCCTGGGCTTTTCACTCGCTGAAGTTTGTCTTGAATTTTAACAAATTAAAATTACGTCACAATACAATGTACATATTAAAAACTCAATTCACTATAGTTTTTAAAATTTACATAGCTATGTTAAAATTACACTACACAAACATGAACGTTTTCGGAAAACTGCATATATAAAAATATATGTGTGTCGGTTTTCCTTACTCCTATGTCACTGAACTATGAAATGTTGGTTCGTTTCTCTATGCGAGCCGACCGTCGCAGAGGGAGGGGAAGTTTGTTGTTATTTTGCACGTGATTCTTCTCCTTATCTATACGGTCAGGTTGTATAGCTTTCTTATATGGAGGTAAGAGTGATGTCCAAATGGGGGGTAAATCATAACTTGGTTGACTTATCGTGTCATTCTGCCTTCTCACCATCTCTATTGCTTCTAATATTTTCCTCTTTTTATAATGACTCTCCCTGCCAATTACCTTAGCCTCATCCCACTTAATCTGATGTTTGTTTTCTAATGCATGGTCTACTAATTTTGAATAACCAGCGTCTTCTTTTTCTATCTTTTGTCTGTGTTCTTTCACTCTTATATCAAGTGGCCGGCTTGTTTCTCCAATATATTCTTTTTCACACATGCATGGTATTGAATATACTACATTTTTGTTAATATTTTTATTTGCTTCTGGTTTGGTTTTAACTAAATTTGATTTAACTGTATCTTTTGAAGTACAAACAGCACGTAAATTAAATTGTCTACTCAGCCGTTGTATTACTTCACTTAACCCTTGGACATAAGGGATACAAATTGTGGCTTCCGGTTTTTCATTTTCTTTGTTTGTCTTCTCTGTCTGCAGTTTCTTCTTTACTTTTTCAACAATATGGTGAGGATAATCATTATCTAATAACACTTTTTTAATAATTTCTTCTTCCTTCTTCATTTCTACTTTGTCACTACAATGACTTTTTGCTCTATGTAATAAAGTCACTGCAACACCAATCTTTGTAGCTTGAGGATGATTTGAATGATAATTTAAATATCTCCCACTATCTGTTGGCTTTCTATATACAGCAGTAGTAATTTTGTTATTAATTCTTTTTACATTAATATCTAAAAATGGCAATTGTCCTTCTTTCTCATATTCTATTGTGAATTTTATTGATTCTGCTTGACTATTCATATGTTGTAAAAAAGACTCCACAGGACCTTCATTCTGTGGCCAGATAAGAAATGTGTCATCTACGTATCTTTTATACAATATTGGTTTAATAATGGATGAACTAATTGCTTTTCTCTCTAAATCTTCAAGATAAATATCACTCAGAGCAGGAGACAGAGGGCAACCCATTGCTAATCCATTTTTTTGTTTAAAATATTGTCCATTAAATTCAAAATAAGTATTTTCAATACATAATTCTACTAACGTCATTATCTTGTTCACACTAAGTTTTGTTCTGTTTTTCAAGTTTGTATCAGATTCAAGTTTACATTTTGTTGCTCTCAAAGCGTCCTGCGCTGGTACATTTGTAAACAAACTTGTCACATCTAAGCTCACCATTATACTTTTGCTGTCAATGTCACGACCTTGAATCTCTTTAACAAAACTTATTGAGTTCTTTACAAACGAAGTGCTATTACCTAATAATGGATTAATTATTTTAACTATAAATTTTGCTAAAATATGTGCTGGTGATCCAATACTACTAACAATTGGCCTTAATGGGATATCATTCTTATGTATTTTAGGTAATCCATAAATATGCGGTGCTTTACAATTGCGTGGCGCCAAATTAAGTCGCGTGATTTTATTTATCTCTTTCATTTTAGACAATGTACTATTCACCTTTCTTTCTAAATTACTTGTAGGATTACCACTAATTTTTTCATAATCAACAGACTCCAATACCAACTTTTTTAATTTATTATTGTAATCAACTTTGTTTAAAATAACAGTTCAATCAAGTTATATATAGATAAGGAGAAGAATCACGTGCAAAATAACAACAAACTTCCCCTCCCTCTGCGACGGTCGGCTCGCATAGAGAAACGAACCAACATTTCATAGTTCAGTGACATAGGAGTAAGGAAAACCGACACACATATATTTTTATATATGCAGTTTTCCGAAAACGTTCATGTTTGTGTAGTGTAATTTTAACATAGCTATGTAAATTTTAAAAACTATAGTGAATTGAGTTTTTAATATGTACATTGTATTGTGACGTAATTTTAATTTGTTAAAATTCAAGACAAACTTCAGCGAGTGAAAAGCCCAGGGTCTTAAAAAGGTAAGACCAACATTTCTTCAATCATATATATATATATATATATATATATATATATATATATATATATATATATATATATATATATATATATATATATATATGATTAAAATTTCATTTTTGTCTTACCTTCTGTAAAACAACTGGGCTTTCACTCGCTGCTTAATTTGATGATAAAAATAACACACAACACCAACTTGTCACTTTATAAATTATTAAAATACTCAATTCAAAAGTTTTTAAAAATATGTATACATAGCTATGTTATATTTACACAAAATTGTAACGTTTTCGAGGGCATATATAAAACTATATACTTGTCTGCCTCTCTTCATCAGTTACTGACTCTTGCTCGATTTGATTTTTAAACTTGAAAAAAAGAATCATGACGTAAAGAATAGAATTTTTTCTAATTGTGGAACTGATCGGAACCCTCTTTAATTTATTCTCATACATAAAAAAAAACGAACTAAGTTTTATGAAGTTTTGTTTTAACATTGCACACATTTACTTAGTCACCTTAAAACATGTTTAATTATAGCAAAAATATTAGGTAAAAAGTGAAACTATGATCTTATACTATTGTTTAATTATTTTTTAACAGAAATCGTTAAACTTGCATAGATATTTTAAAAAAATGGTGCCTGCGGCAGTAAGGTGCCCTGCCCCCTTAACCCCCGCAGGGGGCTCTGCCCCCTTGACCCCCCGTTGGCTGGGCCTCGCCCCGCATATCATCCTCCCTAAATTATACTGTGGTCCCGGCAAGAGAATTTTTCAACTTCTACCCCTGCTAATATGTTAAGGGGATTAATCCTAGGTAAGGTCCTACATCACTAGATCTTTACATTATACATTGCTGTCATCAAATTTAGTTTAAGCCATAGACCACATGAACAACATATATATTTTAACAATAAAATTCAAAATGAAATCTATAAAACTGAAAACTATTTTTACCAGAATGTAAATATGGATTTAAAATAGAGAGTGTAAAATATGCAGTTTCCTTGCATATTTCTGTTTTTGAGACAGACAAAAATTAGTAGGAAAATGTATATTATGCAGGTTACATGAATTAAAATTTTCTGATCACTGCAACGACGCTACAGTTGGGTTTTAAGACAAACTAATGATATTATGTTAGTCACATCAAGTGCTTTTTGATGTAAATACTTATATTTTTTCTAGTCTATGCCTTCAAATGTTAAGTCTTTCTGTGATAAACAACTTTTAACGTGTTTGTAAACAAGTATAAAAAAATCTATGCTTTATTTCGGCGTATTTTCATTTGATTGTAGTAAAATTTTTAATGTTTAAATGCAAAGTGTAATCTACGAAACTGACCACAATTTTTTACCGGAATAAAATGTGACCCCACATAGCTCAGTAGTATGGATGTTGGGAAATACAGTGAATTGTATAAGTGGAAAAGATAGAATACATACTATAGATGCATTCAAAAATTTTATGAGGAAAAAATGGTGTATAGATAGTAAAAAGAAAAAGGTATATATGCAACTTAAAGACCATTTAAATGTTATATTATATAAATTGAGTAAAAAAAAATGCAAACACAAAAAATATAAATAGTTGTTAGATATATATATATATATATATATATATTTTTTTATGGTATTAAAGGTATGGTCTGTTCAAGGAGAGGGGTTGGTTTTGTTTTACGCTGGCAAGTCCAGCAATGAGACTGACTTCGCAAATTGAATACATTTTTAAATGTGCAAAAAAAAAAAAAAAAAAAATTGTAAATAAAAAAAATATATATACAAATACCAAGGTAGATATATGTATGTATGTGGGTGGATCATATATGTATGTATGCATATGTATATATGTGTGTGTAACAATTCTAGTAAAATGTGCAAAAAAATACATATGGGTGTTTGAGCTTAAGAGTGGGTGTACTGAATAACAATAGGTCAGATGACCCAAAAATCTAACCTCAACGTATTTGTTTTCTAAATAATATTCACTTAAAACAAAAATTATTAAATCTTAATAAAAATTATACTAAGTCTGTATTTTAGGAGAGTCAGCTTTGTGTAGTCAGGCGAGACCTGCAATCGGGCTGACTTTTCAAGGGCTGTATATAAATTTATGAATGTATATTAAACCTAAAAGAAAAAAAATAGAAAAAAAAGGAGACGGACCAGGTTAATGTAAATATATGTAGGTATATGCATGTGTTCATGCATATAGCTTCATATTTAAAAAACTAGCAAATTTGCTGAACTATTGTAATGGATGTCCGTTACTGAATGCGACGTGCGTGGGGCCTCATTCGTTTAAAAAAAAAAAAAAAAAGTGAGCATGAAAAAACTGTAAAGTATGCAATTTGCGTGAATACTTGTTTCTGACGTCAGAAACAGAGAAAAAATAGTTGGACAATTTTGTGTGGGTTTCCTATATAGAAATTTTCTGATCACTGATACGGCGCTACAGTTTGGAAATTGAGACAAACTAATGTTATTTATGTAAATTACGTAAGGTTTTAGTGTAAATGCTAATGTTTTCTTCTGGTTTATGCCTTTAAATGTATAAGAATTTTGGTGATAAACTACGCTAAACCTGTTTATAAACTATTATTTAAAAAAGTCATTGCTTCACTTCGTCATATTTCCAGTTGATTGTGACCAGCACATAAGGCTGAAGTGACGCACCTCCCACTTTTAGCGTGACGTTAACTTCAGTTTCCGGTGTAAGTTTGTCCGGTTTTGAGATGTTAACATAAGACTTGAGTGTAACTTAAACATGAGGTGACACAGCCTACTTTGTTACTTAGTAGATTTGACAGTTTGATTGACGTGCACACATCACGTATGTATGTCCTTACATTGCTCTGGACATAACATTGCTGTACCTGCACACACTGCACTGCTTACTGTACATAACATTGCTGTACCTGCACACACTGCACTGCTTGCTGTACATAACATTGCTGTACATGCACACACTGCACTGCTTACTGTACATAACATTGCTGTACCTGCACACACTGCACTGCTTACTGTACATAACATTGCTGTACCTTCACACAGTGCACTGCTTGCTGTACATAACATTGCTGTACCTGCACACACTGCACTGCTTACTGTACATAACATTGCTGTACCTGCACACACTGCACTGCTTACTGTACATAACATTGCTGTACCTGCACACACTGCACTGCTTACTGTACATAACATTGCTGTACCTGCACACACTGCACTGCTTACTGTACATAACATTGCTGTACCTGCACACACTGCACTGCTTGCTGTACATAACATTGCTGTACCTGCACACACTGCACTGCTTGCTGTACATAACATTGCTGTACCTGCACACACTGCACTGCTTACTGTACATAACATTGCTGTACCTGCACACACTGCACTGCTTGCTGAACATAACATTGCTGTACCTGCACACACTGCACTGCTTACTGTACATAACATTGCTGTACCTGCACACACTGCACTGCTTACTGTACATAACATTGCTGTACCTGCACACACTGCACTGCTTGCTGAACATAACATTGCTGTACCTGCACACAGTGCACTGCTTGCTGTACATAAAATTGCTGTACCTGCACACAATGCACTGCTTGCTGTAAATAACATTGCTGTACCTGCACACACTGCACTGCTTACTGTACATAACATTGCTGTACCTGCACACAGTGCACTGCTTGCTGTACATAAAATTGCTGTACCTGCACACACTGCACTGCTTGCTGTAAATAACATTGCTGTACCTGCACACACTGCACTGCTTACTGTACATAACATTGCTGTACCTGCACACAGTGCACTGCTTGCTGTACATGCACACACTGCACTGCTTACTGTACATAACATTGCTGTACCTGCACACACTGCACTACTTGCTGTACATAACAATGCTGTACCTGCACACACTGCACTACTTGCTGTACATAACATTGCTGTACCTGCACACACTGCACTGCTTACTGTACATAAAATTGCTGTACCTGCACACACTGCACTGCTTACTGTACATAACATTGCGGTACCTGCACACACTGCACTGCTTACTGTACATAACATTGCTGTACCTGCACACACTGCACTGCTTACTGTACATAACATTGCTGTACCTGCACACACTGCACTGCTTGCTGTACATAACATTGCTGTACCTGCACACACTGCACTGCTTACTGTACATAACATTGCTGTACCTGCACACACTGCACTGCTTACTGTACATAACATTGCTGTACATGCACACACTGCACTGCTTACTGTACATAACATTGCTGTACCTGCACACTCTGCACTGCTTGCTGAACATAACATTGCTGTACCTGCACACAGTGCACTGCTTGCTGTACATAACATTGCTGTACCTGCACACACTGCACTGCTTGCTGTACATAAAATTGCTGTACATGCACACACTGCACTGCTTGCTGGACATAACATTGCTGTACCTGCACACACTGCACTGCTTGCTGGACATAACATTGCTGTACCTGCACACACTGCACTGCTTACTGTACATAACATTGCTGTACATGCACACACTGCACTGCTTGCTGGACATAACATTGCTGTACCTGCACACACTGCACTGCTTGCTGGACATAACATTGCTGTACCTGCACACACTGCACTGCTTGCTGTACATAACATTGCTGTACCTGCACACACTGCACTGCTTGCTGAACATAACATTGCTGTACCTGCACACAGTGCACTGCTTGCTGTACATAACATTGCTGTACCTGCACACACTGCACTGCTTACTGTACATAAAATTGCTGTACATGCACACACTGCACTGCTTGCTGGACATAACATTGCTGTACCTGCACACACTGCACTGCTTGCTGGACATAACATTGCTGTACCTGCACACACTGCACTGCTTACTGTACATAACATTGCTGTACCTGCACACACTGCACTGCTTACTGTACATAACATTGCTGTACCTGCACACACTGCACTGCTTACTGTACATAACATTGCTGTACCTGCACACAGTGCACTGCTTTCTGTACATAACATTGCTGTACCTGCACACACTGCACTGCTTGCTGTACATAACATTGCTGTACATGCACACACTGCACTGCTTACTGTACATAACATTGCTGTACATGCACACACTGCACTGCTTACTGTACATAACATTGCTGTACATGCACACACTGCACTGCTTACTGTACATAACATTGCTGTACCTGCACACACTGCACTGCTTACTGTACATAACATTGCTGTACCTGCACACACTGCACTGCTTGCTGTACATAACATTGCTGTACCTGCACACACTGCACTGCTTGCTGTACATAACATTGCTGTACCTGCACACACTGCACTGCTTACTGTACATAACATTGCTGTACATGCACACACTGCACTGCTTGCTGGACATAACATTGCTGTACCTGCACACACTGCACTGCTTGCTGGACATAACATTGCTGTACCTGCACACACTGCACTGCTTGCTGTACATGCACACACTGCACTGCTTACTGTACATAACATTGCTGTACCTGCACACACTGCACTACTTGCTGTACATAACAATGCTGTACCTGCACACACTGCACTACTTGCTGTACATAACATTGCTGTACCTGCACACACTGCACTGCTTACTGTACATAAAATTGCTGTACCTGCACACACTGCACTGCTTACTGTACATAACATTGCGGTACCTGCACACACTGCACTGCTTACTGTACATAACATTGCTGTACCTGCACACACTGCACTGCTTACTGTACATAACATTGCTGTACCTGCACACACTGCACTGCTTGCTGTACATAACATTGCTGTACCTGCACACACTGCACTGCTTACTGTACATAACATTGCTGTACCTGCACACACTGCACTGCTTACTGTACATAACATTGCTGTACATGCACACACTGCACTGCTTACTGTACATAACATTGCTGTACCTGCACACACTGCACTGCTTGCTGAACATAACATTGCTGTACCTGCACACAGTGCACTGTTTGCTGTACATAACATTGCTGTACCTGCACACACTGCACTGCTTGCTGTACATAAAATTGCTGTACATGCACACACTGCACTGCTTGCTGGACATAACATTGCTGTACCTGCACACACTGCACTGCTTGCTGGACATAACATTGCTGTACCTGCACACACTGCACTGCTTACTGTACATAACATTGCTGTACATGCACACACTGCACTGCTTGCTGGACATAACATTGCTGTACCTGCACACACTGCACTGCTTGCTGGACATAACATTGCTGTACCTGCACACACTGCACTGCTTGCTGTACATAACATTGCTGTACCTGCACACACTGCACTGCTTGCTGAACATAACATTGCTGTACCTGCACACAGTGCACTGCTTGCTGTACATAACATTGCTGTACCTGCACACACTGCACTGCTTACTGTACATAAAATTGCTGTACATGCACACACTGCACTGCTTGCTGGACATAACATTGCTGTACCTGCACACACTGCACTGCTTGCTGGACATAACATTGCTGTACCTGCACACACTGCACTGCTTACTGTACATAACATTGCTGTACCTGCACACACTGCACTGCTTACTGTACATAACATTGCTGTACCTGCACACAGTGCACTGCTTGCTGTACATAAAATTGCTGTACCTGCACACACTGCACTGCTTGCTGTAAATAACATTGCTGTACCTGCACACACTGCACTGCTTACTGTACATAACATTGCTGTACCTGCACACAGTGCACTGCTTGCTGTACATGCACACACTGCACTGCTTACTGTACATAACATTGCTGTACCTGCACACACTGCACTACTTGCTGTACATAACAATGCTGTACCTGCACACACTGCACTACTTGCTGTACATAACATTGCTGTACCTGCACACACTGCACTGCTTACTGTACATAAAATTGCTGTACCTGCACACACTGCACTGCTTACTGTACATAACATTGCGGTACCTGCACACACTGCACTGCTTACTGTACATAACATTGCTGTACCTGCACACACTGCACTGCTTACTGTACATAACATTGCTGTACCTGCACACACTGCACTGCTTGCTGTACATAACATTGCTGTACCTGCACACACTGCACTGCTTACTGTACATAACATTGCTGTACCTGCACACACTGCACTGCTTACTGTACATAACATTGCTGTACATGCACACACTGCACTGCTTACTGTACATAACATTGCTGTACCTGCACACACTGCACTGCTTGCTGAACATAACATTGCTGTACCTGCACACAGTGCACTGCTTGCTGTACATAACATTGCTGTACCTGCACACACTGCACTGCTTGCTGTACATAAAATTGCTGTACATGCACACACTGCACTGCTTGCTGGACATAACATTGCTGTACCTGCACACACTGCACTGCTTGCTGGACATAACATTGCTGTACCTGCACACACTGCACTGCTTACTGTACATAACATTGCTGTACATGCACACACTGCACTGCTTGCTGGACATAACATTGCTGTACCTGCACACACTGCACTGCTTGCTGGACATAACATTGCTGTACCTGCACACACTGCACTGCTTGCTGTACATAACATTGCTGTACCTGCACACACTGCACTGCTTGCTGAACATAACATTGCTGTACCTGCACACAGTGCACTGCTTGCTGTACATAACATTGCTGTACCTGCACACACTGCACTGCTTACTGTACATAAAATTGCTGTACATGCACACACTGCACTGCTTGCTGGACATAACATTGCTGTACCTGCACACACTGCACTGCTTGCTGTACATAACATTGCTGTACCTGCACACACTGCACTGCTTACTGTACATAACATTGCTGTACCTGCACACACTGCACTGCTTACTGTACATAACATTGCTGTACCTGCACACACTGCACTGCTTACTGTACATAACATTGCTGTACCTGCACACAGTGCACTGCTTTCTGTACATAACATTGCTGTACCTGCACACACTGCACTGCTTGCTGTACATAACATTGCTGTACATGCACACACTGCACTGCTTACTGTACATAACATTGCTGTACATGCACACACTGCACTGCTTACTGTACATAACATTGCTGTACATGCACACACTGCACTGCTTACTGTACATAACATTGCTGTACCTGCACACACTGCACTGCTTACTGTACATAACATTGCTGTACCTGCACACACTGCACTGCTTGCTGTACATAACATTGCTGTACCTGCACACACTGCACTGCTTGCTGTACATAACATTGCTGTACCTGCACACACTGCACTGCTTACTGTACATAACATTGCTGTACATGCACACACTGCACTGCTTACTGTACATAACATTGCTGTACCTGCACACACTGCACTGCTTACTGTACATAACATTGCTGTACCTGCACACAGTGCACTGCTTGCTGTACATAACATTGCTGTACATGCACACACTGCACTGCTTACTGTACATAACATTGCTGTACCTGCACACACTGCACTGCTTACTGTACATAACATTTCTGTACCTGCACACACTGCACTGCTTGCTGGACATAACATTGCTGTACCTGCACACACTGCACTACTTGCTGTACATAACATTGCTGTACCTGCACACACTGCACTGCTTACTGTACATAACATTGCTGTACCTGCACACACTGCACTGCTTACTGTACATAACATTGCTGTACCTGCACACACTGCACTGCTTACTGTACATAACATTGCTGTACCTGCACACACTGCACTGCTTGCTGTACATAACATTGCTGTACCTGCACACACTGCACTGCTTGCTGTACATAACATTGCTGTACCTGCACACACTGCACTGCTTACTGTACATAACATTGCTGTACATGCACACACTGCACTGCTTGCTGGACATAACATTGCTGTACCTGCACACACTGCACTGCTTGCTGGACATAACATTGCTGTACCTGCACACACTGCACTGCTTGCTGTACATAACATTGCTGTACCTGCACACACTGCACTGCTTACTGTACATAACATTGCTGTACCTGCACACACTGCACTGCTTACTGTACATAACATTGCTGTACCTGCACACACTGCACTGCTTACTGTACATAGTATTCCTGTACCTGCACACAGTGCACTGCTTTCTGTACATAACATTGCTGTACCTGCACACACTGCACTGCTTGCTGTACATAACATTGCTGTACATGCACACACTGCACTGCTTACTGTACATAACATTGCTGTACATGCACACACTGCACTGCTTACTGTACATAACATTGCTGTACCTGCACACACTGCACTGCTTACTGTACATAACATTGCTGTACCTGCACACACTGCACTGCTTACTGTACATAACATTGCTGTACCTGCACACACTGCACTGCTTACTGTACATAACATTGCTGTACCTGCACACACTGCACTGCTTGCTGTACATAACATTGCTGTACATGCACACACTGCACTGCTTGCTGTACATAACATTGCTGTACCTGCACACACTGCACTGCTTGTTGTACATAACATTGCTGTACCTGCACACACTGCACTGCTTACTGTACATAACATTGCTGTACCTGCACACACTGCACTGCTTACTGTACATAACATTGCTGTACCTGCACACAGTGCACTGCTTGCTGTACATAACATTGCTGTACATGCACACACTGCACTGCTTACTGTACATAACATTGCTGTACCTGCACACACTGCACTGCTTACTGTACATAACATTTCTGTACCTGCACACACTGCACTGCTTGCTGGACATAACATTGCTGTACCTGCACACACTGCACTACTTGCTGTACATAACATTGCTGTACCTGCACACACTGCACTGCTTACTGTACATAAAATTGCTGTACCTGCACACACTGCACTGCTTACTGTACATAACATTGCTGTACCTGCACACACTGCACTGCTTACTGTACATAACATTGCTGTACCTGCACACACTGCACTGCTTACTGTACATAACATTGCTGTACCTGCACACACTGCACTGCTTGCTGTACATAACATTGCTGTACCTGCACACACTGCACTGCTTACTGTACATAACATTGCTGTACATGCACACACTGCACTGCTTACTGTACATAACATTGCTGTACCTGCACACACTGCACTGCTTGCTGTACATAACATTGCTGTACCTGCACACACTGCACTGCTTACTGTACATAACATTGCTGTACCTGCACACACTGCACTGCTTACTGTACATAACATTGCTGTACCTGCACACACTGCACTGCTTACTGTACATAACATTGCTGTACCTGCACACACTGCACTGCTTACTGTACATAACATTGCTGTACCTGCACACACTGCACTGCTTACTGTACATAACATTGCTGTACCTGCACACACTGCACTGCTTACTGTACATAACATTGCTGTACCTGCACACACTGCACTGCTTGCTGTACATAACATTGCTGTACATGCACACACTGCACTGCTTGCTGTACATAACATTGCTGTACCTGCACACACTGCACTGCTTGTTGTACATAACATTGCTGTACCTGCACACACTGCACTGCTTACTGTACATAACATTGCTGTACCTGCACACACTGCACTGCTTACTGTACATAACATTGCTGTACCTGCACACAGTGCACTGCTTGCTGTACATAACATTGCTGTACATGCACACACTGCACTGCTTACTGTACATAACATTGCTGTACCTGCACACACTGCACTGCTTACTGTACATAACATTTCTGTACCTGCACACACTGCACTGCTTGCTGGACATAACATTGCTGTACCTGCACACACTGCACTACTTGCTGTACATAACATTGCTGTACCTGCACACACTGCACTGCTTACTGTACATAAAATTGCTGTACCTGCACACACTGCACTGCTTACTGTACATAACATTGCTGTACCTGCACACACTGCACTGCTTACTGTACATAACATTGCTGTACCTGCACACACTGCACTGCTTACTGTACATAACATTGCTGTACCTGCACACACTGCACTGCTTGCTGTACATAACATTGCTGTACCTGCACACACTGCACTGCTTACTGTACATAACATTGCTGTACCTGCACACACTGCACTGCTTATTGTACATAACATTGCTGTACCTGCACACACTGCACTGCTTACTGTACATAACATTGCTGTACCTGCACACACTGCACTGCTTACTGTACATAACATTGCTGTACATGCACACACTGCACTGCTTACTGTACATAACATTGCTGTACCTGCACACACTGCACTGCTTGCTGTACATAACATTGCTGTACCTGCACACACTGCACTGCTTACTGTACATAACATTGCTGTACCTGCACACACTGCACTGCTTATTGTACATAACATTGCTGTACCTGCACACACTGCACTGCTTACTGTACATAACATTGCTGTACCTGCACACACTGCACTGCTTACTGTACATAACATTGCTGTACATGCACACACTGCACTGCTTACTGTACATAACATTGCTGTACCTGCACACACTGCACTGCTTGCTGTACATAACATTGCTGTACCTGCACACAGTGCACTGCTTGCTGTACATAACATTGCTGTACCTGCACACACTGCACTGCTTGCTGTACATAACATTGCTGTACCTGCACACACTGCACTGCTTGCTGGACATAACATTGCTGTACCTGCACACACTGCACTGCTTGCTGGACATAACATTGCTGTACCTGCACACACTGCACTGCTTACTGTACATAACATTGCTGTACCTGCACACACTGCACTGCTTGCTGTACATAACATTGCTGTACCTGCACACACTGCACTGCTTGCTGTACATAACATTGCTGTACCTGCACACACTGCACTGCTTGCTGTACATAACATTGCTGTACCTGCACACACTGCACTGCTTGCTGTACATAACATTGCTGTACATGCACACACTGCACTGCTTGCTGGACATAACATTGCTGTACCTGCACACACTGCACTGCTTGCTGGACATAACATTGCTGTACCTGCACACACTGCACTGCTTGCTGTACATAACATTGCTGTACCTGCACACACTGCACTGCTTACTGTACATAACATTGCTGTACCTGCACACACTGCACTGCTTACTGTACATAACATTGCTGTACCTGCACACACTGCACTGCTTACTGTACATAGTATTCCTGTACCTGCACACAGTGCACTGCTTTCTGTACATAACATTGCTGTACCTGCACACACTGCACTGCTTGCTGTACATAACATTGCTGTACATGCACACACTGCACTGCTTACTGTACATAACATTGCTGTACATGCACACACTGCACTGCTTACTGTACATAACATTGCTGTACCTGCACACACTGCACTGCTTACTGTACATAACATTGCTGTACCTGCACACACTGCACTGCTTGCTGTACATAACATTGCTGTACCTGCACACACTGCACTGCTTGCTGTACATAAAATTGCTGTACCTGCACACACTGCACTGCTTGCTGTACATAACATTGCTGTACCTGCACACACTGCACTGCTTACTGTACATAACATTGCTGTACATGCACACACTGCACTGCTTGCTGGACATAACATTGCTGTACCGGCACACACTGCACTGCTTGCTGTACATAACATTGCTGTACCTGCACACAGTGCACTGCTTTCTGTACATAACATTGCTGTACCTGCACACACTGCACTGCTTGCTGTACATAACATTGCTGTACATGCACACACTGCACTGCTTACTGTACATAACATTGCTGTACATGCACACACTGCACTGCTTACTGTACATAACATTGCTGTACCTGCACGCACTGCACCGCTTACTGTTCATAACATTGCTGTACCTGCACACACTGCACTGCTTGCTGTACATAACATTGCTGTACCTGCACACACTGCACTGCTTGCTGTACATAACATTGCTGTACCTGCACACACTGCACTGCTTGCTGTACATAACATTGCTGTACCTGCACACACTGCACTGCTTACTGTACATAACATTGCTGTACATGCACACACTGCACTGCTTGCTGGACATAACATTGCTGTACCGGCACACACTGCACTGCTTGCTGTACATAACATTGCTGTACCTGCACACACTGCACTGCTTACTGTACATAACATTGCTGTACCTACACACACTGCACTGCTTGCTGTACATAACATTGCTGTACCTGCACACACTGCACTGCTTGCTGTACATAACATTGCTGTACCTGCACACACTGCACTGCTTACTGTACATAACATTGCTGTACCTGCACACACTGCACTGCTTACTGTACATAACATTGCTGTACCTGCACACACTGCACTGCTTACTGTACATAACATTGCTGTACCTGCACACACTGCACTGCTTACTGTACATAACATTGCTGTACCTGCACACACTGCACTGCTTACTGTACATAACATTGCTGTACCTGCACACACTGCACTGCTTACTGTACATAACATTGCTGTACATGCACACACTGCACTGCTTGCTGTACATAACATTGCTGTACATGCACACACTGCACTGCTTGCTGTACATAACATTGCTGTACCTGAACACACTGCACTGCTTACTGTACATAACATTGCTGTACCTGCACACACTGCACTGCTTACTGTACATAACATTGCTGTACCTGCACACACTGCACTGCTTACTGTACATAACATTGCTGTACCTGCACACACTGCACTGCTTACTGTACATAACATTGCTGTACCTGCACACACTGCACTGCTTACTGTACATAACATTGCTGTACCTGCACACACTGCACTGCTTGCTGTACATAACATTGCTGTACCTGCACACACTGCACTGCTTACTGTACATAACATTGCTGTACCTGCACACACTGCACTGCTTACTGTACATAACATTGCTGTACCTGCACACACTGCACTGCTTACTGTACATAACATTGCTGTACCTGCACACACTGCACTGCTTACTGTACATAACATTGCTGTACATGCACACACTGCACTGCTTACTGTACATAACATTGCTGTACCTGCACACACTGCACTGCTTGCTGGACATAACATTGCTGTACCTGCACACACTGCACTGCTTGCTGGACATAACATTGCTGTACCTGCACACACTGCACTGCTTACTGTACATAACATTGCTGTACCTGCACACACTGCACTGCTTGCTGTACATAACATTGCTGTACCTGCACACACTGCACTGCTTGCTGTACATAACATTGCTGTACCTGCACACACTGCACTGCTTGCTGTACATAACATTGCTGTACCTGCACACACTGCACTGCTTGCTGTACATAACATTGCTGTACATGCACACACTGCACTGCTTGCTGGACATAACATTGCTGTACCTGCACACACTGCACTGCTTGCTGGACATAACATTGCTGTACCTGCACACACTGCACTGCTTGCTGTACATAACATTGCTGTACCTGCACACACTGCACTGCTTACTGTACATAACATTGCTGTACCTGCACACACTGCACTGCTTACTGTACATAACATTGCTGTACCTGCACACACTGCACTGCTTACTGTACATAGTATTCCTGTACCTGCACACAGTGCACTGCTTTCTGTACATAACATTGCTGTACCTGCACACACTGCACTGCTTGCTGTACATAACATTGCTGTACATGCACACACTGCACTGCTTACTGTACATAACATTGCTGTACATGCACACACTGCACTGCTTACTGTACATAACATTGCTGTACCTGCACACACTGCACTGCTTACTGTACATAACATTGCTGTACCTGCACACACTGCACTGCTTGCTGTACATAACATTGCTGTACCTGCACACACTGCACTGCTTGCTGTACATAAAATTGCTGTACCTGCACACACTGCACTGCTTGCTGTACATAACATTGCTGTACCTGCACACACTGCACTGCTTACTGTACATAACATTGCTGTACATGCACACACTGCACTGCTTGCTGGACATAACATTGCTGTACCGGCACACACTGCACTGCTTGCTGTACATAACATTGCTGTACCTGCACACAGTGCACTGCTTTCTGTACATAACATTGCTGTACCTGCACACACTGCACTGCTTGCTGTACATAACATTGCTGTACATGCACACACTGCACTGCTTACTGTACATAACATTGCTGTACATGCACACACTGCACTGCTTACTGTACATAACATTGCTGTACCTGCACGCACTGCACTGCTTACTGTACATAACATTGCTGTACCTGCACACACTGCACTGCTTACTGTACATAACATTGCTGTACCTGCACACACTGCACTGCTTACTGTACATAACATTGCTGTACATGCACACACTGCACTGCTTACTGTACATAACATTGCTGTACCTGCACACACTGCACTGCTTACTGTACATAACATTGCTGTACATGCACACACTGCACTGCTTGCTGGACATATCATTGCTGTACCGGCACACACTGCACTGCTTGCTGTACATAACATTGCTGTACCTGCACACACTGCACTGCTTACTGTACATAACATTGCTGTACCTACACACACTGCACTGCTTGCTGTACATAACACTGCTGTACCTGCACACACTGCACTGCTTGCTGTACATAACATTGCTGTACCTGCACACACTGCACTGCTTACTGTACATAACATTGCTGTACCTGCACACACTGCACTGCTTACTGTACATAACATTGCTGTACCTGCACACACTGCACTGCTTACTGTACATAACATTGCTGTACCTGCACACACTGCACTGCTTACTGTACATAACATTGCTGTACCTGCACACACTGCACTGCTTACTGTACATAACATTGCTGTACCTGCACACACTGCACTGCTTACTGTACATAACATTGCTGTACCTGCACACACTGCACTGCTTGCTGTACATAACATTGCTGTACATGCACACACTGCACTGCTTGCTGTACATAACATTGCTCTACCTGAACACACTGCACTGCTTACTGTACATAACATTGCTGTACCTGCACACACTGCACTGCTTACTGTACATAACATTGCTGTACCTGCACACACTGCACTGCTTACTGTACATAACATTGCTGTACCTGCACACACTGCACTGCTTACTGTACATAACATTGCTGTACCTGCACACACTGCACTGCTTGCTGTACATAACATTGCTGTACATGCACACACTGCACTGCTTGCTGTACATAACATTGCTGTACCTGCACACACTGCACTGCTTGTTGTACATAACATTGCTGTACCTGCACACACTGCACTGCTTACTGTACATAACATTGCTGTACCTGCACACACTGCACTGCTTACTGTACATAACATTGCTGTACCTGCACACAGTGCACTGCTTGCTGTACATAACATTGCTGTACATGCACACACTGCACTGCTTACTGTACATAACATTGCTGTACCTGCACACACTGCACTGCTTACTGTACATAACATTTCTGTACCTGCACACACTGCACTGCTTGCTGGACATAACATTGCTGTACCTGCACACACTGCACTACTTGCTGTACATAACATTGCTGTACCTGCACACACTGCACTGCTTACTGTACATAAAATTGCTGTACCTGCACACACTGCACTGCTTACTGTACATAACATTGCTGTACCTGCACACACTGCACTGCTTACTGTACATAACATTGCTGTACCTGCACACACTGCACTGCTTACTGTACATAACATTGCTGTACCTGCACACACTGCACTGCTTGCTGTACATAACATTGCTGTACCTGCACACACTGCACTGCTTACTGTACATAACATTGCTGTACCTGCACACACTGCACTGCTTACTGTACATAACATTGCTGTACCTGCACACACTGCACTGCTTACTGTACATAACATTGCTGTACCTGCACACACTGCACTGCTTACTGTACATAACATTGCTGTACATGCACACACTGCACTGCTTACTGTACATAACATTGCTGTACCTGCACACACTGCACTGCTTGCTGTACATAACATTGCTGTACCTGCACACAGTGCACTGCTTGCTGTACATAACATTGCTGTACCTGCACACACTGCACTGCTTGCTGTACATAACATTGCTGTACCTGCACACACTGCACTGCTTGCTGGACATAACATTGCTGTACCTGCACACACTGCACTGCTTGCTGGACATAACATTGCTGTACCTGCACACACTGCACTGCTTACTGTACATAACATTGCTGTACCTACACACACTGCACTGCTTACTGTACATAACATTGCTGTACCTGCACACACTGCACTGCTTACTGTACATAACATTGCTGTACCTGCACACAGTGCACTGCTTTCTGTACATAACATTGCTGTACCTGCACACACTGCACTGCTTGCTGTACATAACATTGCTGTACATGCACACACTGCACTGCTTACTGTACATAACATTGCTGTACATGCACACACTGCACTGCTTACTGTACATAACATTGCTGTACCTGCACACACTGCACTGCTTGCTGAACATAACATTGCTGTACCTGCACACACTGCACTGCTTGCTGTACATACCATTGCTGTACCTGCACACACTGCACTGCTTGCTGTACATAACATTGCTGTACCTGCACACACTGCACTGCTTACTGTACATAACATTGCTGTACATGCACACACTGCACTGCTTGCTGGACATAACATTGCTGTACCTGCACACACTGCACTGCTTGCTGGACATAACATTGCTGTACCTGCACACACTGCACTGCTTGCTGTACATAACATTGCTGTACCTGCACACACTGCACTGCTTACTGTACATAACATTGCTGTACCTGCACACACTGCACTGCTTACTGTACATAACATTGCTGTACCTGCACACACTGCACTGCTTACTGTACATAACATTCCTGTACCTGCACACAGTGCACTGCTTTCTGTACATAACATTGCTGTACCTGCACACACTGCACTGCTTGCTGTACATAACATTGCTGTACATGCACACACTGCACTGCTTACTGTACATAACATTGCTGTATATGCACACACTGCACTGCTTACTGTACATAACATTGCTGTACCTGCACACACTGCACTGCTTACTGTACATAACATTGCTGTACCTGCACACACTGCACTGCTTGCTGTACATAACATTGCTGTACCTGCAAACACTGCACTGCTTGCTGTACATAACATTGCTGTACCTGCACACACTGCACTGCTTGCTGTACATAACATTGCTGTACCTGCACACACTGCACTGCTTACTGTACATAACATTGCTGTACATGCACACACTGCACTGCTTGCTAGACATAACATTGCTGTACCGGCACACACTGCACTGCTTGCTGTACATAACATTGCTGTACCTGCACACAGTGCACTGCTTTCTGTACATAACATTGCTGTACCTGCACACACTGCAATGCTTGCTGTACATAACATTGCTGTACATGGACACACTGCACTGCTTACTGTACATAACATTGCTGTACATGCACACACTGCACTGCTTACTGTACATAACATTGCTGTACCTGCACACACTGCACTGCTTACTGTACATAACATTGCTGTACCTGCACACACTGCACTGCTTGCTGTACATAACATTGCTGTACCTGCACACACTGCACTGCTTGCTGTACATAACATTGCTGTACCTGCACACACTGCACTGCTTGCTGTACATAACATTGCTGTACCTGCACACACTGCACTGATTACTGTACATAACATTGCTGTACCTACACACACTGCACTGCTTGCTGTACATAACATTGCTGTACCTGCACACACTGCACTGCTTGCTGTACATAACAATGCTGTACCTGCACACACTGCACTGCTTACTGTACATAACATTGCTGTACCTGCACACACTGCACTGCTTACTGTACATAACATTGCTGTACCTGCACACACTGCACTGCTTACTGTACATAACATTGCTGTACCTGCACACACTGCACTGCTTACTGTACATAACATTGCTGTACCTGCACACACTGCACTGCTTACTGTACATAACATTGCTGTACCTGCACACACTGCACTGCTTACTGTACATAACATTGCTGTACCTGCACACACTGCACTGCTTGCTGTACATAACATTGCTGTACATGCACACACTGCACTGCTTGCTGTACATAACATTGCTGTACCTGCACACACTGCACTGCTTGCTGTAAATAACATTGCTGTACCTGCACACACTGCACTGCTTACTGTACATAACATTGCTGTACCTGCACACACTGCACTGCTCACTGGACATAACATTGCTGTACCTGCACACACTGCACTGCTTACTGTACATAACATTGCTGTACCTGCACACACTGCACTGCTTGCTGTACATAACATTGCTGTACCTGCACACACTGCACTGCTTACTGTACATAACATTGCTGTACCTGCACACACTGCACTGCTTGCTGTACATAACATTGCTGTACCTGCACACACTGCACTGCTTACTGTACATAACATTGCTGTACATGCACACACTGCACTGCTTACTGTACATAACATTGCTGTACCTGAACACTTTGCACTGCTTGCTGTACATAACATTGCTGTACCTGCACACACTGCACTGCTTGCTGTACATAACATTGCTGTACCTGCACACACTGCACTGCTTGTTGTACATAACATTGCTGTACCTGCACACACTGCACTGCTTACTGTACATAACATTGCTGTACCTGCACACACTGCACTGCTTACTGTACATAACATTGCTGTACCTGCACACACTGCACTGCTTACTGTACATAACATTGCTGTACCTGGACACACTGCACTGCTTGCTGTACATAACATTGCTGTACCTGCACACACTGCACTGCTTACTGTACATAACATTGCTGTACATGCACACACTTCACTGCTTACTGTACATAACATTGCTGTACCTGCACACACTGCACTGCTTACTGTACATAACATTGCTGTACCTGCACACACTGCACTGCTTGCTGTACATAACATTGCTGTACCTGCACACACTGCACTGCTTGCTGTACATAACATTGCTGTACCTGCACACACTGCACTGCTTGCTGTACATAACATTGCTGTACCTGCACACACTGCACTGCTTACTGTACATAACATTGCTGTACCTGCACACACTGCACTGCTTACTGTACATAACATTGCTGTACCTGCACACACTGCACTGCTTACTGTACATAACATTGCTGTACCTGCACACACTGCACTGCTTGCTGTACATAACATTGCTGTACATGCACACACTGCACTGCTTACTGTACATAAAATTGCTGTACCTGCACACACTGCACTGCTTACTGTACATAACATTGCTGTACCTGCACACACTGCACTGCTTACTGTACATAACATTGCTGTACCTGCACACAGTGCACTGCTTGCTGTACATAACATTGCTGTACCTGCACACACTGCACTGCTTACTGTACATAACATTGCTGTACATGCACACACTGCACTGCTTACTGTACATAACATTGCTGTACCTGCACACACTGCACTGCTTGCTGTACATAACATTGCTGTACCTGCACACACTGCACTGCTTACTGTACATAACATTGCTGTACCTGCACACACTGCACTGCTTACTGTACATAACATTGATGTACCTGCACACACTGCACTGCTTACTGTACATAACATTGCTGTACCTGCACACACTGCACTGCTTGCTGTACATAACATTGCTGTACGGTCATTTTACTGATACATTGATTTCAATTGGTAAATGGCAATAACATGTATTTAGATAAGATAGAGTTTTGCGTCAATTGAAATCTCCATCTGATTGCATTGAATGGCTATAAGCCAAAAGAAATTTAATTGTAATAAAATGTCTGTACCTGCAGGCACTGCATTGATTTTTTATATTGCCTTAATTTTTTGATTTAACTAAAGTTTAAATTAAGTATACTGATAAAGGAACAACTGATTTGAAGCCGACTATAAGCAAATTCGCTCATATCCGCTTCCGTTTTTTTTTACTGCGCATGCCTAGTAGGAGGAAACGGAAGCGGATGTGATAGAAATCACTTAAAGTCGGCCTCAAAACCATTGTTTCTTTATAAGTCATTCATTATTTCCATGGAATCAATAATAACTAAAACTATGAATTTAAAATAATTTTTATAAAAATCCAAAATAGTAATTAATTTTGTTTTTTCTTTATATGATTTTATAAAATTTAAATATTAAAATTTATTTTGTTATATTTTCCAGTATAAATAAGTAATTTTTTAATTAAAAAATAACATAAGCCGGGTGTAATGTATTTGTAATATATTAATTTGATACATGTTATTGAAGGCTGTACTTTACCTCTACAAAGATGTGAATAGATAAAATATTGATGATTAAGAGGCCGTTTTACTCTCTGGAAAATATAAATGTAAACAAACTGTGTAAACGATCAAAATCTAAGATAAGGCAGGAAACTTAAATGACTGCAATCGAGTGGTCATACGTCATCAGAGTGACCAATAATCACAGGAAACTAATACAATAGATTGGTATGTAAGGCAGTGATAACAGGTTTCAAATCAAGCTAGAGCCTTGCAAAGAACGATGAGAGTATTTTTACATAATATTGAATCTAAAGACAGCAAAAATTCTTATAAAATAATATAACGTATTTATTTATTTTTTGTACAATATTGTAAAAGGAAAAAATCACATAAACATAGAAATATGCAATTTGCTTCTTCTATGCAAATATGATAATGCATATTTCAATAAAAATATATTAACTTATGAAAGTCTACGTGCAAATGATGCAATATAAATAATAATTAATAATATTATATAAACGAAAACACAAATTTGAAGAAAAAATAAATTGCCGTTGATCTCCAAAATGTGACAGTTCATCAGAAAGGTGTATAAATTATTTGCAAGCAATATAATATATTTTCATTAAAATAAAATGGGCCTTTTCGAATCCGACACGACCGCGCCCCCTCGTGATCAAAAATCTCAAATAGTGGCAAGAAGCCTGAATAGCAATACAAAGCATGTCAATTATGACCCAAAGGACCATTTTATTTGACCTAGTTAAAATTAAGCCAGGGTCATGAAACTTGCAGGATCTTAAGTACAACTCTTGCCCTTTTAATTTCTGACGTTTTCAACCCCTGAATTTGCCACTTCGACCTTATTTAAGGGGTTGAATAGGGTCGCATTTGCCACCATTTGATTTTTGAAGGTGCAAGGAGGAACTTTTAATAAAAAACAAACCCCGGGGTGGATGTTAATTAAATGGGCACCTATGGTGCTCCAACAAATGAGGACGCTGAACAAGGGTCTAAATATTCAATTTTCAACCCTTAAGGGGTGTTTCAGGGTTGTTCAATATCGATAAAGAAGTTCTCCGATTTTGACGCAACAAACGGCGTTACCGGGGTTAATTGACCCTACAAAGACGATGGTGACCACCAAAAATTATAAAATTGACCCCTGGAGGATTTAGGGGTGCCACCCCTGCGAATTAAAGTTCTCTGATTTCAGTGCAATCCACGTTGGTACTGGGGTAACTTAAAAAAACGACTAAAACGCTGGTGACCACCAAAAATTGTAAAATTGACCCCTGGAGGATTTAAGGGTGCCACCCCTGCAAACAAAAGTTCTCTGATTTCAGTGCAATCAACGTTGGTACTGGGGTAATTTGAACTGCATAGCTCGATGGTGACAACCAAAAAGTGTTAAATTAACCCCTGGAGGAATTAAGGGTGCCACCCCTGCGAACAAAAATTCTCCGATTTTAGTGCAATCAGCGTTGGTATTGGGGTAACTTGAACCAACTAAGACGATGGTGATCACCAAAAAGTGTTAAATTGACCCCTGGAGGATTTAAGGGTGCCACCCCTGCGAATTAAAGTTCTCTGATTTCAGTGCAATCTACGTTGGTACTGGGGTAACTTGAAACGACTAAGACGCTGGTGACCACCAAAAATTGTAAAATTGACCCCTGGAGGATTTAAGGGTGCCACCTCTGCAAACAAAAGATCTCCGATTTTAGTGCAATCAACGTTGGCACTGGGGTAACTTGAACTGACTAAGACGATGGTGACCACCAAAAAGTGTTAAATTGACCCTTGGAGGATTTAAGGGTGCCACCCCTGCGAACAAAAATTCTCCGATTTTAGTGCAATCAGCGTTCATATTGGGGTAACTTGAACCAATTAAGACGATGGTGATCAACAAAAATTGTAAAATTGATCCACGGAGGATTTAAGTGTGCCACCCCTGCGAACAAAAGTTCTCCGATTTTAGTGCAATCATCTTTGGAACTGGGGTAACTTGAACTGACTAAGACGATGGTGACCACCAAAAAGTGTTAAATTGACCCTTGGAGGATTTAAGGGTGCCACCCCTGCGAACAAAAATTCTCCGATTTTAGTGCAATCAGCGTTGGTATTGGGGTAACTTGAACCAACCATGACGCTGCTGACCACCAAAAAGTGTTAAATTGACCCCTGGAGAATATAAGGGTGCCACCCCTGCGAACAAAAGTTCTCCGATTTTAGTGCAATCAGCGTTGGTATTGGGGTAACTTGAACCAACTAAGACGCTGGTGACCACCAAAAATGATGAAATTGACCCCTGGAGGATTTAAGGGTGCCACCCCTGTGAACAAAAATTCTCCGATTTTACTGCAATCAGCGTTGGTACTTGGGTAACTTAAACCAACTAAGCCGATGGTGACCAACAAAAATTGTAAAATTGACCCCTGGAGGCTTTTAAGGGTGCCACTCCTGCGAATTAAAGTTCTCTAAATTCAGTGCAATCCATTCTCCAGGGGTCAATTTTACTATTTTTGGTGGTCACTATTATCTTAATTGGTTCAAGTTACCCCAATACCAACGTTGATTCCACTGAAATTGGAGAACTTTTGTTCGCAGGGGTGGCACCCTTAAATCCTCCAGGGGTCAATTTTATCATTTTTGGTGGTCACCATCTTCTTAGTCAGTTCAAGTTACCCCAGTTCCAAAGATGATTGCACTAAAATCGGAGAACTTTTGTTCGCAGGGGTGGCACACTTAAATCCTCCGTGGATCAATTTTACAATTTTTGTTGATCACCATCGTCTTAATTGGTTCAAGTTACCCCAATATGAACGCTGATTGCACTAAAATCGGAGAATTTTTGTTCGCAGGGGTGGCACCCTTAAATCCTCCAAGGGTCAATTTAACACTTTTTGGTGGTCACCATCGTCTTAGTCAGTTCAAGTTACCCCAGTACCAAAGATGATTGCACTAAAATCGGAGAACTTTTGTTCGCAGGGGTGGCACCCTTAAATCCTCCAGGGGTCAATTTTACAATTTTTGGTGGTCACCAGCGTCTTAGTCGTTTCAAGTTACCCCAGTAACAACGTAGATTGCACTGAAATCAGAGAACTTTAATTCGCAGGGGTGGCACCCTTAAATCCTCCAGGGGTCAATTTAACACTTTTTGGTGATCACCATCGTCTTAGTTGGTTCAAGTTACCCCAATACCAACGCTGATGGCACTAAAATCGGAGAATTTTTGTTCGCAGGGGTGGCACCCTTAATTCCTCCAGGGGTTAATTTAACACTTTTTGGTTGTCACCATCGAGTTATGCAGTTCAAATTACCCCAGTACCAACGTTGATTGCACTGAAATCGGAGAACTTTTGTTTGCAGGGGTGGCACCCTTAAATCCTCCAGGGGTCAATTTTACAATTTTTGGTGGTCACCAGCGTTTTAGTCGTTTTTTTAAGTTACCCCAGTACCAACGTGGATTGCACTGAAATCAGAGAACTTTAATTCGCAGAGGTGGCACCCTTAAATCCTCCAGGGATTCAATTTTATAATTTTTGGTGGTCACCATCGTCTTTGTAGGGTCAATTAACCCCGGTAACGCCGTTCGTTGCGTCAAAATAGGAGAACTTCTTTATCGATATTGAACAACCCTGAAACACCCCTTAAGGGTTGAAAATTGAATATTTAGACCCTTGTTCAGCGTCCTCATTTGTTGGAGCACCATAGGTGCCCATTTAATTAACATCCACCCCGGGGTTTGTTTTTTATTAAAAGTTCCTCCTTGCACCTTCAAAAATCAAATGGTGGCAAATGCGACCCTATTCAACCCCTTAAATAAGGTCGAAGTGGGCAAATTCAGGGATTGAAAACGTCAGAAATTAAAAGGGCAAGAGTTGTACTTAAGATCCTGCAAGTTTCATGACCCTGGCTTAATTTTAACTAGGTCAAATAAAATGGTCCTTTGGGTCATAATTGACATGCTTTGTATTGCTATACAGGCTTCTTGCCACTATTTGAGATTTTTGATCACGAGGGGGCGCGGTCGTGTCGGATTCGAAAAGGCCCATACGTGATATTGTCCAAATACATTAATTAATTAATAATATATCCCTTTTCTTATAGTGTGCCGATAAAATCCTTTATTTTCTTCCAAATTGTTGTTTTAGTATAATATTATACTTTTTTAGTTATTTTATTTGATCATTTCTATATTGCACGTAAATCTAACAATATCGTATGTGTATTTTTTTACGCGTTTTTTTATTTATTATTTTTTTTTTTATTCTCTTTTCTTCAAAAAATGACTCATTTAATTATTTTTTGATAGTTCAATATTAATTAATAAGCCTGTAGTTACCACAATCTTGATCCTAGCTTTTGATAAATTTTTTTCTTACTTTTTTTCTTCAATTTATTATTATTATTATTTAATTTTATTTTTTCTAATTATGGTAATTAACTTTAAATCAATTTTCTTTAAGATGAAAGCAATGCTTGACCTGCTATGACCATAACTATCGCAATCATGACATATTTATAATAATTTTATAAGGTCCCAACATTATACGGATTATTGAATGTTAGCTTGATTATGTCTATAGTAACTATAAAGGTAGTACAGTCGATTCACCAAAAGCGGTTTTTTGCTTCACACCGTCTTATCTAAACCCATGTTAAAAGGGGTCACTTTAATAAATCATAGCGCAACTATAACGAATTGTCAAGAAATAAAAATCCTATCAGGTCATGTCTAAACAAGTCAGCTATTGTTTTTAAATCTATTAATATCCTCCTCAGTAGATTAATATTACTAATTAATGATTTTCTGAGACGTTGTAATTTGCCGCTAAGATTGGCTGTCGAAGTAACTTCGGGCATCTCCGCAAAAGCGGTTTTCTCTCTACGCCAATCACAGGCTTGCAAAATATGGTTACACCCTCGTACATAAGAAGAATGCGGTGACCATACTACCTATTTTAGTTACTATAATTATGCCTAGCCAGCAACTCATATAGTCACTTATTTTCTCATTCACCTATAAACTACTCTGATATGATATTAGACGAGTTAATATTTTACATTACATCCGCTGTTTTGGGAGTTTACTAAGCTGACCTTCGTACACTTTCTTAGCAATAGTAAAAGTATATATATCGTGATGATAGAAAATATTGAAAAATACTCGACTCAAAGCAAAATAGAACATACTTCTGTAACTGTCCACAGTGGCGCATTTCCCTAGTACAATAAATATAACATCGTAATTCCAATTTAAATAATTAATTGAGCATCGGATAGAATTTACTTTTAAACCATTGGAAAGCTATTAAAAAAACGAAGGCATTGAAAGAGCGCTTTTTTTTATAAACTCAATAGCAACATTTTAATTGGTTAAAAACAGAACAAAAAAAGATATCGAAAATCGGCTCCTTGAAGGTCTAGATAATATATTTATAATAATGTGTTAAAAATTTAGTATCTCTAGGTGCATTAGTTGCGGAGAAATCCTGGAAGTACGATTACATTGATTTGAATGGGCAGCAAGCAGCCAGCGTATAGAGAGTAAAACGGCCTCTTAAATATTTATGTAGAAGGTAAAACTAAATAAAGAAAATAAATTATTAAAATATTTAATGACAAAAATACAGATTTTAAATTTAGTATATATAGAAGCAGATTCCATGCCAAATATAGAAATATAACAGGGGTTCGGACCCGTCACAAAAATTATCGGGTCCGCGGACCCGGGTCCGGGACCTGAAAAAAAATTGTCGTGTCCGCGGACCCGGGTCCGAAAGATCCGTCCAAAATATAGGGATTTGGCCGGACCTGGGTCCGGATCCGGTTCCGAACCCCTGAAATATAAACTCACAATTTTGCGTGAAAAATTGCGTTGTCGCAAAGTTATATAATTAATAGTTAAACAATTTATCGCTCTATTTAGGCAAATCTTGAGAAAAAGTGACATATCTGAATATTCTTACAACGCGCAAGAACTATGGTTATTATTATATGCATAGTTAAAGTTTATTAATGTTAAATTACCAAAATTTTATTTTTATTCCGACAGCATCAAAATGATATCATTTATATAACAAAATAACAACGCACAAAGAATAATAATTTCAGAAATAACTAATAATTTCAATTCATATACTAAAGTAATAGACCAGAGAAAAACATAAGAATTTATATCACAAAATACTTGATGGGACTTGCATAAATAACTTTCTCAAAATTTAACTGTAGCTCCGTAGCAGTGATCAGAATATTCGATTTATGCAACCCGCACAACATTTTCATACTAATTTTTGCATGTTTCTGATGTCATAAACATGAATACTCTTTACAGTATTTTTATGCTCTCTTGTGGGGCTACATTAACATTATGGTAAAAATAATCAACAGTTTTGAGGATCCCGTTTCGTTTTTATTCATTCAAAAGCACAACATGTTATTTTATCTATGGCTCTCACATTTTTTTTTTTTTTTTTTTTTTTTTTTTTAGATTTTCAATAAAATATTTTGTTTAGAACATTTAGCTTATTACTGTTAATTTCTTTTCTTCTTCTTTTTTTGTAGTTATAAAAAACCAAAAGAAAAGCATGTTATAATACTTATAATATTTTTGTATTATTTATTAGTTATATTCCACTTTTTTCTCTATACATCATATTATCCTAATATTTTGTTTCTGTTTGTAATAACAGTTTTATTGGAAATTTTATTTGAATTATTTTGAATTATAAAAAATGTAACTTGCATAATTATACACCTACACAGAACATTTTAATTGCCAAATTTCTTATATTTTTAACTTTGATGTTGAAATATTGCTAAAAACATATAGAAAATGGCATTATTTCACCATGGGAAAATTTATTACAATTTATTTGTTAAACGATCCTTATAATAAGAAAGTCAACTAACGACATAATTATATATCAGGACAGCAGGTTGCATGCCAAGTAAAGAATTATAAATACTTTAGTTGACAATTAAAATTTACATGAAACATTGTGTCGAAATCCATGAGAAATGTCATTGTAGATATAAATTACAGTGGAGCATAATTCTCCATGTTGACGACTATCAAATAAGATTAAAGTGATGTATTGGATCTATTGGAAATTTTATCTATAGCTTGGTAAGTAAACTGCATAACTGGAAATTTTATATTATTGCAAGGAAATTGAATTTATTTAGAAAAAAGTATTGCATTATTTTGGCGTATTAGGCCTATTTACATAATATTACATAATGTAGGGTTCAATATAATAATAATAATATTAATGATTAGTAGGTTAACTATGACAACATTTCTGTACAATAGTCATTTGTAACAAAAAATATATGCACCATATCAGAATTAACAAAAAAAAAAAAAAAAAAAAAAAAAAAAAAAAAAACATAAAAGAAAAAAAAATGCAAAATAGAGATAATGACATAATAATTCTCCTTTTTTATTCTCTATATTTTGAAATATCCACACACATAAAAAGTTATATACTATTTCAATTATTTGGAATAAATTAAAGAAGTACATTTTAATTCGAGAAATTTTATTATCTTGTAGTACTTTTTCGGAGAACAATTATTTCGTAAATAATTTTATTTATAACCTATTAAATATTTGTTTACAATTAGACAACATTCTACAGTAAATTTAAAACGTTTTTCACAAATCTTATGTTTTATTATTATTTGTACCCATTGAAATATAATATTGATTACTAAGCTTAGGTTGTAAGGGATTAAAAAATGCTGTCATAAATGTAATCTTGAAATCGTGTAAAACATTTTAACGTTCTATTGATACTATTAGTTAAATTGTTTTGAATTATATGAAATTTGATTTTCATTACTTTTCGCCTGTATCAAAAATTTTAATTTCCATGTTTTTTTATCTTTAATTAAATGAAGTTAAAATATCTGAGCATATTTATAAATTATTTTTATTTCAATATGTGAAAACACAATAAATTCTAACTAGCAAGCTGGTTGTTTTACAAATTAAAATTATGGAATTTTTACAAATTATTAATTTTTCTATAGACGTATAAAGTGTACAAATGACATAAATACGGCAATCGTAAAGACAGCACGTTGTAGGTCATATAAATTTAAGCACAATATTTTTTAAAAATTGCCTTAAAAAATAAATTATTGGAAAATTTGTGAATTGAATTAAACAAAATCCATTTATTGGAATAACATTTAGAAATTGTGAAATAACTGCATATTTATTCTACGAAAATGGTATATTGTTATGAATATAATTTTATATTTAATCCGACATATAATTTTATTTTAATCCGACCTATTTACAATGATTTTTATTTAAAGAAAGAAAAAAACATGCACACATGAAAGTAATTTCAGATATGAATATTTATTTATTTTTATATCGTATTCAAGATTTTTTTTTCTTTATAAATTGTCAGTAAAATATCCAGTTTAGAATATTCCAGATAACATTTTGCTTTGAATTGTCATAGTATAAAGCATTATTCACATGACGCGTAAATTTGACGCGCGTCAACGTGCGTCGACGCGCGTTACAAAGCTAGAACAATGTAAACAAATGGAGCTGTTCACATGGTTTTTGAAAATTACATGTGAACGGCTCCATTTGTTTACATTGTTCTAGCTTTGTAACGCGCGTCGACGCACGTTGACGCGCGTCAAATTTACGCGTCATGTGAATAATGCTTTATACTATTATAATGTATTAGGATTGAATATTATCATAATAACAAACACACACATACACACACAAAAAAATAAATATTTAATATTGTATTAAAGAATTTTTTTGATTAATATTATAATATTAATTTTATTTTATTATTTTTCACATATTTTTGCAACATCTTTTCCCTCAAATGTCTCTCACATGTCTTCCAGCTCCAGGCACTTTGAGGCCTTACGAAAAGCCGGAACGACTGGAATGAACAGGGAATGGAACTAATTGAAACGATATTGTCCCACCTGATTAATGGCGCTTAACTTGAAAAGCGAGTACGTTTATCGTTATGATTTGGGGTTTATAATTGTGTTTTCTTGCATTTTATTGCTTGAATACGATTTAATGTGTCTCAATTATTATTTTGGCTCGTTTTGTGTTGTTTTCAGTGTTTCTAATAGCCTATTTTTGAATATTTTTTACTTAAACTATGCGCCATAAATATTGCGCAATTTCGTGCGTCAATTTGTTTCATTCCCCGCTCATTCCTGTCGTTCCGGCTTTTCGTAAGGCCCTTTTTTGTAGTCCAGCGACACTAGCGACATCGCACGTGAAACCTGAACTACAATGTTAAGCTTACCAAGCTTTTAGTTGCAGATGTCACTACTATTGGCGCAGAGTCGTTTTATATTCGACGACGCGCTAGCATATGGAGTTGGAAGACATCTGAGAGACATTGTTTTCCCTCTATATAACATAATATTTTCTTTTTTTCTTTTTTCAGTCTCTCTCTGCCTCATATTTTTGTTACATCAGTTTTATTGAAAATGTTATTATTAAAATAATTTTAAATGATACAAAATATATTTTTCATTGTATGCCACCTAAACAAAACAAATTATTTTCTAGCTTTGTTATACTTTAATATGTTGTAGTTAAATATTACTGTACACATATCGATATTTTTTAAATTCAATTCTTGAAAAAGATTTTCGAGTCGAATGAAATAAAAATATGATGAAAGAAAAATATTTGATTATTATTATAATTAAATATATTAATTATGATTAATATAATAATATATGTATGACAGACAAACAGACAGTTGAGAAAGGCCAGTAATGTCAAATACATCCAAATTTATAGTGAGAACTGTTATCTTGCTACACATGCAGACAGTTGAGTAAGGTCAGTAATGCTACGCCTGCGTGTTGCAGTAAAACAAGAGCAGGAACCACAAGTGGAGTTGAGTACAGCCTTGTGCTAGGTGTTGTGAGGAGCATGTTTGTCTTGTGAGTTGTAGTTAACTGTTGTGACGTCACATATACACAAATATTGACGTCACTGTAAAGTACAGCCTTGTGCTTGGTGTTGTGAGGAGCATGTTTGTCTTGTGAGTTGTAGTTAACTGATGTGACGTCACATATACACAAATATTGACGTCACTGTAAAGTACAGCCTTGTGCTAGGTGTTGTGTGGAGCATGTTTGTCTTGTGAGTTGTAGTTAACTGTTGTGACGTCACATATACACAAATATTGACGTCACTGTAAAGTACAGCCTTGTGCTTGGTGTTGTGAGGAGCATGTTTGTCTTGTGAGTTGTAGTTAACTGATGTGACGTCACATATACACAAATATTGACGTCACTGTAAAGTACAGTACAGCCTTGTGCTAGGTGTTGTGTGGAGCATGTTTATCTTGTGAGTTGTAGTTAACTGATGTGACGTCACATATACACAAATATTGACGTCACTGTAAAGTACAGTACAGCCTTGTGCTTGGTGTTGTGAGGAGCATGTTTGTCTTGTGAGTTGTAGTTAACTGATGTGACGTCACATATACACAAATATTGACGTCACTGTAAAGTACAGCCTTGTGCTTGGTGTTGTGTGGAGCATGTTTGTCTTGTGAGTTGTAGTTAACTGATGTGACGTCACATATACACAAATATTGACGTCACTGTAAAGTACAGTACAGCCTTGTGCTAGGTGTTGTGTGGAGCATGTTTGTCTTGTGAGTTGTAGTAAACTGTTGTGACGTCACATATACACAAATATTGACGTCACTGTAAAGTACAGCCTTGTGCTTGGTGTTGTGAGGAGCATGTTTGTCTTGTGAGTTGTAGTTAACTGATGTGACGTCACATATACACAAATATTGACGTCACTGTAAAGTACAGTACAGCCTTGTGCTAGGTGTTGTGTGGAGCATGTTTATCTTGTGAGTTGTAGTTAACTGATGTGACGTCACATATACACAAATATTGACGTCACTGTAAAGTACAGTACAGCCTTGTGCTAGGTGTTGTGTGGAGCATGTTTGTCTTGTGAGTTGTAGTTAACTGATGTGACGTCACATATACACAAATATTGACGTCACTGTAAAGTACAGCCTTGTGCTTGGTGTTGTGAGGAGCATGTTTGTCTTGTGAGTTGTAGTTAACTGTTGTGACGTCACATATACACAAATATTGACGTCACTGTAAAGTACAGTACAGCCTTGTGCTTGGTGTTGTGAGGAGCATGTTTGTCTTGTGAGTTGTAGTTAACTGATGTGACGTCACATATACAAAAATATTGACGTCACTGTAAAGTACAGTACAGCCTTGTGCTAGGTGTTGTGAGGAGCATGTTTGTCTTGTGAGTTGTAGTTAACTGTTGTGACGTCACATATACACAAATATTGACGTCACTGTAAAGTACAGTACAGCCTTGTGCTTGGTGTTGTGTGGAGCATGTTTGTCTTGTGAGTTGTAGTTAACTGATGTGACGTCACATATACACAAATATTGACGTCACTGTAAAGTACAGCCTTGTGCTAGGTGTTGTGAGGAGCATGTTTGTCTTGTGAGTTGTAGTTAACTGTTGTGACGTCACATATACACAAATATTGACGTCACTGTAAAGTACAGCCTTGTGCTTGGTGTTGTGTGGAGCATGTTTGTCTTGTGAGTTGTAGTTAACTGATGTGACGTCACATATACACAAATATTGACGTCACTGTAAAGTACAGTACAGCCTTGTACTTGTTGTTGTGAGGAGCATGTTTGTCTTGTGAGTTGTAGTTAACTGTTGTGACGTCACATATACACAAATATTGACGTCACTGTAAAGTACAGCCTTGTGCTTGGTGTTGTGTGGAGCATGTTTGTCTTGTGAGTTGTAGTTAACTGATGTGACGTCACATATACACAAATATTGACGTCACTGTAAAGTACAGTACAGCCTTGTACTTGTTGTTGTGAGGAGCATGTTTGTCTTGTGAGTTGTAGTTAACTGTTGTGACGTCACATATACACAAATATTGACGTCACTGTAAAGTACAGCCTTGTGCTTGGTGTTGTGTGGAGCATGTTTGTCTTGTGAGTTGTAGTTAACTGATGTGACGTCACATATACACAAATATTGACGTCACTGTAAAGTACAGTACAGCCTTGTACTTGTTGTTGTGAGGAGCATGTTTGTCTTGTGAGTTGTAGTTAACTGTTGTGACGTCACATATACACAAATATTGACGTCACTGTAAAGTACAGCCTTGTGCTTGGTGTTGTGTGGAGCATGTTTGTCTTGTGAGTTGTAGTTAACTGATGTGACGTCACATATACACAAATATTGACGTCACTGTAAAGTACAGTACAGCCTTGTGCTTGGTGTTGTGTGGAGCATGTTTGTCTTGTGAGTTGTAGTTAACTGTTGTTACGTCACATATACACAAATATTGACGTCACTGTAAAGTACAGTACAGCCTTGTGCTTGGTGTTGTGTGGAGCATGTTTGTCTTGTGAGTTGTAGTTAACTGATGTGACGTCACATATACACAAATATTGACGTCACTGTAAAGTACAGTACAGCCTTGTGCTTGGTGTTGTGTGGAGCATGTTTGTCTTGTGAGTTGTAGTTAACTGATGTGACGTCACATATACACAAATATTAACGTTATTGTAAAGTACAGTACAGCCTTGTGCTTGGTGTTGTGAGGAGCATGTTTGTCTTGTGAGTTGTAGTTAACTGATGTGACGTCACATATACACAAATATTGACGTCACTGTAAAGTACAGTACAGCCTTGTGCTTGGTGTTGTGTGGAGCATGTTTGTCTTGTGAGTTGTAGTTAACTGATGTGACGTCACATATACACAAATATTGACGTCACTGTAAAGTACAGTACAGCCTTGTGCTTGGTGTTGTGTGGAGCATGTTTGTCTTGTGAGTTGTAGTTAACTGATGTGACGTCACATATACACAAATATTAACGTTATTGTAAAGTACAGTACAGCCTTGTGCTTGGTGTTGTGAGGAGCATGTTTGTCTTGTGAGTTGTAGTTAACTGATGTGACGTCACATATACACAAATATTGTCGTCACTGTAAAGTACAGTACAGCCTTGTGCTAGGTGTTGTGAGGAGCATGTTTGTCTTGTGAGTTGTAGTTAACTGATGTGACGTCACATATACACAAATATTGTCGTCACTGTAAAGTACAGTACAGCCTTGTGCTAGGTGCTGTGAGGAGCATGTTTGTCTTGTGAGTTGTAGTTAACTGATGTGACGTCACATATACACAAATATTGTCGTCACTGTAAAGTACAGTACAGCCTTGTGCTAGGTGCTGTGAGGAGCATGTTTGTCTTGTGAGTTGTAGTTAACTGATGTGACGTCACATATACACAAATATTGTCGTCACTGTAAAGTACAGTACAGCCTTGTGCTTGGTGTTGTGAGGAGCATGTTTGTCTTGTGAGTTGTAGTTAACTGATGTGACGTCACATATACACAAATATTGTCGTCACTGTAAAGTACAGTACAGCCTTGTGCTAGGTGCTGTGAGGAGCATGTTTGTCTTGTGAGTTGTAGTTAACTGATGTGACGTCACATATACACAAATATTGTCGTCACTGTAAAGTACAGTACAGCCTTGTGCTAGGTGTTGTGTGGAGCATGTTTGTCTTGTGAGTTGTAGATAACTGTTGTGACGTCACATATACACAAATATTGACGTCACTGTAAAGTACAGTACAGCCTTGTGCTAGGTGTTGTGTGGAGCATGTTTGTCTTGTGAGTGCACCATACCCTAGTTAACTTCAGTACACAAATATTGACGTGATTGACGTTGTAAGAAAACTCTTAATAATAAAGTCCATTAAAGTGTTTTAGTAAACATGGTAGTGTCAAAGTGGTGGTCCCGTGTTGTCAGTCTTATTATACAAAATAAAACACACATAAAATTGTTGCATTAGTATAAAGTGTCTAGTGTGTTAGTGTCTGATCACAATTTAGTGTCGTTATTTAGTAAAACTATTCAGTCAAATTGTGTTTGTAATATTTAGAGTTGTTAGAAATATTTAGTGCTTAATTAGAATAATTAGCATCTTGAAGTGTTTATTTTATTACATACTGAGATATTGTGAAATATTAACGTGTGTTTTTCACTGGTGCTCATCGGTGGTGCACGCTAGGCAAACATGTGCGACGATACAAAAGTGGCAAGATAATGACTGCTTCTGTTTACTTATAATGCGGAAAAGAAAGTGGCTTGAAAAGGAAACCACGTGACAATAAAAGTGGGAGAAAGGTTGGTGCCAGCAGCAAGCTAGGCCTTAACTACCTCCCACTTTTACCGTCACGTGGTTTCCTTTTCCAGCACTTCCTTTTAAGCATTTTGAGTTAACAGACGCACTCAATCTGAAGTTGTTATTGTTTATCACTGTGCCACATATTTATAAGTGGTTATATTGGTTACTTTGCACAAGGTGGGAAAATCTTATATATTACAAATTCAACGTGCTACTGGGGAAAAACCCCCTATTTTTAACTATATAGGAAAAGTGTACGTAATAGTGAAATATTATGAGTAGTAAATTAAAATATTTCAATGATGTTTAAATGAGATGAACTTTCTGTGCAAGTTTCTATTTATTGTGTATTCCGGATTAATAGACATACTGCATAGGTAAGGGATTTTTTTTTCTACAATTTGAGGCGAGTTGCATATTTCCTATTGTCTAAGAGTAACATTTTAATCAATATTTTTATAAAGAATATTAATGAGGGTAACCTACTGTAATTAATAAGGTTTTGACTAAAGCAGTTACGGTGCCAAGGAAAATACATAATAATAATAATAGCCTAACGTGCTGAAAATCTAGAGGTAATTAAAAACTATTTTACAATAATACTCATTTAATTAGCGTCTAAGCTTATGAGGCTATTTATTTCATTTGCTAGTCCAAGATTTTGTGAATCATCCTCGTATTTAGTAACTAATTAATAAAACAATCTTCTTTTTATAAAATTTAATATAAATAAAATTTATAATTACATAAACAATGTATTAACAAGTTAAATTGCTGTTTTGCAAACGTCCAAAAATATTGTTCTTTTATGATCAAAATACATAGTAGAGCTCTTGGTAGGAAATTAGTGTACATTTTACGTAATTCAGTTAGAATATAATTTTAAAAAACAAAATATTACGAATTTATTTAATAAATAATAAATTACAAATTGAAAATTTCTTTTTAATAATTGTTTTCAATTACTATGTTATTATTATTTAATTTTTAAAACAAAGTTGTATTATATTTATTTTTTAAATATTTTTTTAAATTTTCACGTAAGAAGTTTCAAAGAAAGTTTATTTCAATTCAAGTCTCCGTAATAACATACTGCATGGATCAAATGTAATTTTAAGCAGGACTTATACAGGACTTGCAACCGTCGACTTTACAATATAATCGTCAATGACAACAAAGAAATATTACAGTACAGTTAGTAAGTAAATTTTAACACTACACTTTGTAAGTATGGCAAAACATGAGGCAAGAACCATATTAACTGCCTTAAGTATCAAAAAATAATAGAAATTAATAATATAAAAAGAAAAATTGAAGGAGATTTGGTTTTACCATGTGTAGGAATATGGTTTGAAATTTAAATAAAGGATTGAAGTATGGAATCAGCTACTGTGGAATTTAACTAAAACGTTTGAAGGAAAGAAAAAAAAACTGAATTTTTGCACAGTGATTGTGATACAATAGGATAAGTTATCTTTTATATAAAAAAATAAGTTTATCATTTATCATTCTAAATTCAACATAATTTTTTTTTAAGTTAAAGTTACATATAAGAGGCCATGTTAAATGTATTAAATACATTTTTCTCGTGATGCTAGCAAGGGTGTGCTACTTGTAACTAAATATTTAACTTGTAGAGACTATAGTGTCGATGTAAGTATGATGCGCACAATAGAAGACTTGCAAAAGTAGGTTTAGTGAGAAAGTAAACAAACTCAAATCCCAACAATACTAACAAAGTGCTAGCAGACGACTTAGTGTTCCTGTCTACATTTAACATGCTTTCTTATGGGGCAATGAAGCAGCTATAACTCAAGTTAGAATTAATTTTCAGAGATGAAATTTTTACTGTAGCTTACTTAGCCCCAAAGCTTTTGTTTTCCTGGATTTGACGTCAAATCGGTGTGAAAATAATTTGTAATTAAATAAATTGAAACGTAGGAAAACAAAAGCTTTAAGGCTTAGTAAGCTACAGTAAAAATTTCAGCTCTGAAAAATAATTCTAACTTGATTTATAGCTGCCGCTTCATAGAGTCCTAGAAGGGGGAGTATACGCAATCCAGCAGAATTTTGTATGACCCCAAATTTCATTGTTGGGGGGTTACGCCGGGATACTCGGGGTTACTTTTTAGCCAATCAGAGCAGTGGGCGGGGCTTAAGGGGTCACAATAATGCGTTGCCATGGTAACCAGGAGGTCATTTACTAATTTGAAATTCTAGCATCGACAAAAATAAAAAAATTGAATTATTATTCTTTTGTATTAATTATATCTTGAGTCATTTTATCATTTCATTGAATATTTGTCGATTCATACAAATTATTGGTGTTAATAAATGTTTTTTAACTCTCCATTTATTTATAAATTTATGCTGAAATTATATTTATAAAAGGTAATTAAATAAATAAGTCCAATATATTTTCAGTTTTCCTCAATGCGCTTGTCATCCAAAATTGATAATTACTATTTATTTGTAGCAAAGATCAAAACTTTTTTTTTTTTTTTTTTTTTTTTACACTTCATTTATATCGAAGTCAGTTATAATATATATATATATATATATATATATATATATATATATATATATATATATATATATATATATATATATATATATATATATAAGGTGCCCGATTAAAACTTTTACAATTTATTGTACGGAAAGAATTTTTTTCTTTTGAATTGCATATTTCTCCTTAAAGTTCACGTGGACGTACGTTACTTGTCACATTCATGTACCTTTCTTATTCTCAATTTTATGAAACATGTGCATTGGATTTTTTTTAAATTAATTAAACCTTAGAAAGAAAAAAAAATGTCACATTAGAGAAATTTGGTCGCTAATCTAGCAATGTTTAACGCTGATTTTGTTACACAACCCCCTGATACCATTCTCCTCCCACCCCCTAATTTACCACAGAACATGTTCAGTGATAGGGTATGTACCTTATTGAAGCCAATAGACTCCAAATAATGTCTCTACCGGATATAGTTAAAACAACATAGCTTTCACCGTATTTCAATTTCCAGAATAAAAAGTTCTCCCAAAAATAAAAATAAAACTTTTTAAGTTTTTACACGGTGCAAGAAACAAATTATGGATTTCCATTCTGGAAAAAGTTTTAAAATTGACATAAACAAGACTACTATATAAAAAGTTTTTGCTACTTCAAGTTTTAATATTTTAACTGACGTTTAAAATCGGGTCTTTTTTTATAAACACCCTGTATTATATACATATATCTTTTATACGATATTTTGGATTCAAAATACAATTAAACACCATTATCCGTTATTTTTTTTAAGAATTTAGATATTACACACATCACACTGCGTATTATAATAATTCATTAGATTTTTTATTTTTTGCTAAAAATTAAAAAAAAAATGACTTTACTATAACTAAATTTTGTTATAACAATATAGTTTTTTATATGCTTTTGCTTTTACATGCATGTAAATTTTGGCGAGACTGGCAAAGTTACTTTGCTATAATGAAATTTCGGTATGTATATACGAGTTAGCTATATCGAGCTTTTTTCTGTATTTATTTTACAAATATATTAGCTATGCTTTGTCGCACGGACAAGAATAATTCGGTCAAAATCATGCTAGCTCATGTTTTCAGCACGATTTGTTCAAAACAACATAATTTATGCTATATACTACATTATAATTAACAACGATGTTACATAGCATAAATATTAAATGTTATACAGCATAATTATTTATGTTGTTCTACTCGTAATATAGCATAATATAGGGTAACATAAATGTAGCATAAATTACGTAATTTAAATTATTTCCGTGGGAGACAACTATTATGTAAAAATTGCAATATACCTCCCAATACTATATGCCGCAGACACGATATATCTACAGTCCGTATCGGAACCTAATGGAGATAAATTAGCAAAACTGGTGTTCATTCTAGTTTTTTTTTTTTTTTTTTTTTTTCCGAGGAAAAAAAACTGTTCTTGTTATTATGCACTAGATAAAAGAAATATAGGGTGGCATACGAAAATAACTCGTTTTGCCAGTTTAAAAACACTATGCAATTTTTTCAGAGTATTAATGCTGTAAATATGTTGAAGTATCTCAAGTATGTGATAAAAATAGCAATTAAAAAAATTAACTGATTTCCCGAAGGAATTTGCCTTGTACGAAGTTTATCCTATGCTGAGCAATGCTATTCACTACTCCAGTATGGCCTCCAAGCGCATTAAAAATGACGTCATCCGCATACACCCTATAAGGTGTAATGTATAAATTATGCGCATGATATTATTTGATGCGTTTGGATGCCATACTGGAGTTTGTTCTATTGCTCAGTAAGAAAAAACTCGTTATGGCTATTTTCGTTGAAAGATCTGTTAATTTTTTGTTATTGTTATTTTTCTCACATACTTTCAAGAGATACTAATTCAACGTATTAAGAACATCAATGCTATTTTAAACATTGCTAAGTATTTTTAAATTGGCAAATTAGGGAATTTTCCAGTGCGGTCCATGTAATCGAGTGATCTAACATGGCGATGAATGCATACACCCTATGTATATAGCATGGAATCTAAACATATTATTTTGATATTATAGCACTTTCATACGTATGTAAAATAAAATGTGATTGTGCTGTATAAATTTTTCTTTCTGAACGATATATTAAGAATTAAGAACACATGATTTTTTTTGGTATATAATATTTTTTTTTTATGTGTCGAAAAGAAAGTATTTTTTTTTCTATAGCTGCCTAAAGACGATGATTGTGGTAATATTTTTTACCATTTAAATCCAGCGTGCTGTGTTTTTCTCATGCAAACTGTTTGAATGGCTAAATGTAATATATAATATCACAAATCGGGTGTGTAATTAAACGGTGCTAAAATTTCAGGTTTCTGCTTCAATATTATTTTTTAATTTTTTAATGTATATATTAATATTATCGTGCTCAATTAGTCTAAAAATCTTGTACTACACAAAAATATCAGTCAACAAATAATGAAACATATGTGACACAACAAAATATCAGCTTTGAGAATACGAGTATTATATTAAGTAACGCGCTCAAATAGCATTGCCTAATTTTATACGGCATTTTGAATGAGCGTCATATGCTCGAGCGCGTACCACGATTGCAGCAGGGTGAATCTTTCTTTCGTGGCACTATTATACCACTTTAAAAATAAAACAGAATGCAGAAAAAATACCAGAGCTCTAATACTAAAAAGAAAATTTTAAAAAATCGATAACAAAAAAAAGAAAGATAAAAACAATAAGAAAAAGAATCTTTTGGCCACATTAAAATTTTTTTTTTTTGTAAGTATTTGTTTCCAAAATTTGCAATTTTTCCCCTTCCTCTGTTTTTAGTATTTAGAAGAATATTTTTTATCATTGCAATTATAATGTCAAGTGTAGCACAATTTTGGGAAAGAAAGGATTTGGTAAAATCATAACTGTATAATTAATGGAATGCTAAAAAAATTTCTGCGCCTTATATGACTCCTCTGCCAAATCAACGTTGATATTTTACGATATGTTAAAATAATAGCTATATTAATTATCTATCTGCATTTAGCTTATCTGTTCTGTATTTTGTTTCATTTTCAATTTAATATAATGCCATGAAAGGAAGTTTAACGCTGTTGCAATCACGGTGCAGCGCTCGTCGCGCATATGACACGTATACTACATTGAAATACCGTATAAAATCATTCAATGCTCACAGCTGACATTTTGAAGAATGAAGAATGTGTGCCACGCACATTATTTTAGTTGAATTATTAAGTTTATTATTAATTTTAAAAATGACAACAGTAAATTAAGTGTTAAAAAAAAAAAAAAAAAAAAAAACTAAAATTAGCGTGCGTGTATATATATATTTTATATACATTTTTTTGCAAAATTTTTTAAAAAAATGTTTAAAAAATGGTAAAAATACAAAAAAAAAAAACGTTGATAATTGGTGCAATAAAATGGGTCTCAAATGACTTTAAATTTCGCAATTCGCGCTCATTTTCGGTTAAAAGTGACCTCATTATGACAGAAAAAATTTGGCAAATCACAAAAATCCGGTCTCTAGTTATCAGCTTTCACTATATCAGACAGGGTTAGTATTTAGAGTTGCATAAGTTTAATTTTATTAAAATTTTTTTAAATAAATCAATCAAATAATACCTTTACAAATATGTTTATATGAATTAAAAAATTAAAAAAAGAATATAAAATATTTATAATTAATATAAAAATTAATGAACAATTATAAAAATAAATCAAATTAAATCCTGATAATATAACACCATTATTACATTTGCAGAGCTGAAAGCGTTCGCGCCAAAAAGCACGTGGTCAAATTTGTTTACTTTTTTTTTCATTGTTGGTTGCTAGGCAAATATCCCCAAAATTCAAGAGCTTCAATTTTTACTTTAAAACCAAGTTAGAGCTATGAAAATTTTTTTACTAATGCAGCTAAACAATATCAATGTGCTGTAAAAATTTCATTTTGCTGCTAGACTTTGTTCTGATTTTATGCGAAGTCAAAGTGGCGATTTTTCCCATTACTTACGCTCGATTTTTAGGGCCAGTAACCCCAACAATGCATGCGCGTATACTCCCCCTTCTAGGACTCTACCGCTTCATTGCCCCAAGAGAAAGCATGTTAAATGTAGACAGGAACACTAACTTGTAAGTCGTCTGCTAGCACTTTGTTAGTATTGTTGGGCTGTGGGTTTGTTTATTTTCTCACTAAACCTACTATTGCAACTCTTCTATTTATGCACGGATTGTTCGTAAACATTATAGAGTATTCTCTCTCTCTCTCTCTCTCTCTCTCTCTCTCTCTCTCTCTCTCTCTCTCTCTCTCTCTCTCTCTCTCTCTCTGTCTGTCTTCATTTAGGATTTCATGTATACGCTTGAATGTTCAGAGACAATGCAAGAAATTTCAATCTGCTTAAAAAAAAAAAAAAAAAAAAAAAAAAAAAATCTTTAGCCTCAAATACTTTGAATGATATTTACTTGCATAGCATAGTTTTCAAATTTGATAAAATTTCTATAACATTGATTTATTTTATTTAATATATATTTTAAACCATGGTTATTAAAAACCAGCCAGAAAAGATAATTGCAGAGAAAAGAGAAGCGGAAATATGTGCAACACGCAAAAATGGAGATTGATCGACGTTTGAAAGTTAAATTGCTCTGCTTCACTTGTCTCGTATTTTAACATTTTAATCAAGGTTTATTAAGCCTTGCATTTTAATTTGTTTTAAATCACAGCAAGCAAGTTAGCATATTTCAACATTGAACTTGTCACTATTTTAAGTCAGGAAATTTTGACATTTGCAGAAAATCTAATAGAGCATTTATTTGCATGTGTTGACAAGATATTAAAGATGGCTTGTATCTCAAAATCTAAACAGAAACTTCGAACGACATTATTTTTAATGATTAAACACAGAATAGGATCTACAAAACTGATGAAAATTTTCAACACCATTTAAAAATGTCCACACAAGACAACGTGAAAAACTGTGATGTATGCTACTTATTTCTGTTTATCATGACGTCATAAATAGGCAAAAATTCATAATATGACAAAGTTTTGCAGGTTGCCTTCATTACAATTTTTGATCACTGCTACGATGCTACAGTTATAGCTTTGAAGACAAACCAATGTTATTTTTATTTATGTAAGCCCCATAAAGTGTTTTGTGGTGTAAATGTCTTTTTTTTTTATCTGGTCAATGCCTTTAATATTGTGTTAGAGGACGATCGGGATTTAAAAGTTACATTTCAGTGTTCAGTTAACATTGTACGTGTTGATAAGACAATGTCTTGACGTTACTTTGCTATAACGGTGAAGATGTCTGCAAAATAAAATTGTAACAATATTTTATATTCAACATCACCTCGTTCATTGTATCAAACAAGGAAAATCATTTGGTTTTGGTTAAAAAATAAAACAAATCAAAATTACTTGCAGTTGACATTATATTGTTTGTAGTTTACATACTGTGAAGCTGTGTAATGTCGTGCAGAATATATATGGCTTTATAATTTGTGGATTTAACATAGAGAGAGAGAGAGAGAGAGAGAGAGAGAGAGAGAGAGAGAGAGAGAGAGAGAGAGAGATTGAAATAATCATATTGGTAAACAAAACTACAAGTATCAATTTGGTTGGAAATTAAATAAAAACAAATAACATTAAATTTCAAGTTTTCTGTTTAATTTTAATTGAAACTGTTTCTCTTATTTGTTGTGATACATATGAGAAATCATGATTGATCATATAAAAAACATTCTACATCTTATTATGCTTTGTTTATTAATAATAAAAATATTTTATTAGTAAATTTATTATACCTTCATTATAAAAACACTTAATTTTATTATGCTATGATGCAAACAATTTTTATATTAAATTGAGATAATTTGAATTACAAATTTTTTTACGAGTACAATAAAAAAAAATGTAAAAAATTGTTATAAAAAATTTATTTTCTATTTATTTATTTTTTATTTTAAAATAGAAATATTTATTATAATTTTAATTAAATAAAAGTTCTATATTAAAATTTTCATTTACCGTGAAGTGTACGATGTAGGTCATATTTCTTCTCAACTCGGTGACTGAAAATATAAACATGATTAAGTCTCACCTCTTCATAATGTTGCGCTTCAATTAAAAACAACGAAAATTTAGATACTTCCTTCATACGTATATAGCTAATAATCGAGATAGAAAGTGAAGTTGGATTCTACGGGATTAAATGCAATAATTGTTAAGATAAAGAAAAAAACAGCTATAATTTTGCTCAGTGATAAATTAAAATATCATATACTACCCGTGTTAATTACAAATAGATCAATGCCAAGAACTTTGTGTAAAGAATTTCCCAAAAATTTTCATTCTCTTTTCAGCCTTAAAGATAGAAAGATGACAAAACAAGTTCCAAGGATTTCTAACTTTTAATATACACATTGTCGCGCACTTTTATACAATAATCTACTCTCTTTCTCTCTCACGGATGGACGCACGCACGCACGCGTGCACGCACGCACGCAAACACTCACACTATTATTCGGGACTGAATGCAAACTTTAAAAGTCATTTGGTAAACAATTCAACAATTTTTTTTAAATAAGAGGTATAAAGTTTTTGAGATGACATATAAGGCTCAATTATAGCATGAGTGTTCATTAACTTTTTTAGTGAAGAACATTTTTCAAACATTATCTTTATTTTTTTGTGCCAAGTTTCTTGACCATATGTCTCGTCAACCACGAAACAGTACCAGCTCCCTTTTTTAATATAATTCTTAATATTTGTAAACTATATTAAATTCTAGTAGAAGTTAACAGTTATTCAGTACATTATTTAAAACTTACAATAAAATTACGTCACATATTCTGTGACGTTGAATACCAGCATTTCTCTGTCAAATAAACTTTTAATTAATTTAATATATTTAGAATAAAACCCATAAATTAGTATGAAAATATTTACACGAAATATTTTATATTTCTTACAACATAAATAATTGTACAGGACATAGGACGTTATGTCATCAAATTATCTACTTAAAGGCATAGACCACATCAAACAACATGTTGTGATTTTAAAGGAGCTACAAAACTGATGAATAGAGACTTGATGTGCTCGTACTCTCGACGTTTTTTCTGTTAGTTTTAGTTAGCTTTTAACCAAAAATGAGTACGAATTGTACAATTTGAAGTTGTTTAAGCGTTACCAATTTTCAAAATTTTTACCAGTTTTTTTCAAAAAAATGACTTTTTTTTTTACCATGTTTCATGAAAAAATCAACATTTTTATACCATTTTTTCAAAAAACATGAAAAAAAGCTAAAAAAAAAAAAAAAAAAAAAAAAAAAATCGCAAAAATGTAACAGAGTATTTGAAGTCGTAAATGCTTTGATTTTTATTTCGTTTATAATTTATTACATTTTTTTAAATTTAAAAATAATAATTTGGTAAAGAAATAGTACTGAATCTTAGCATGATTTGTAAAGAAAAATAAATCTCCAATTTACTATTAATATCTTCTATTGTAGTATATCTCCTATACATATTTCATTTTACATACATATTAAAGAGGAAGTTCAGGGGTTCAAAAACTATTGAAATGTTTTGAGAAGTATTACAAACAGTAGCTTTAAACCAAAATTTCATAAATTTTTTACATATTCTAATTTTTATTCGTAATTAAAAATTTGAACGCTTATTGCTATAAAAATATTTGGAAACAGCGCGAGGTAGATATACTATAGGGAGAAAGAGAGAGAAAAAAGTTATGACTGCATAAACTACCAGGTAAAATGAAAAGCATAAGCACTAATTGTGACAAATAAAAACAAATCTTTATTTACAATAATTATTATTTTACTAATATTATTATCATATACCATTATTATATGATTTTATATTTTATTAAAATATACAAATAAATTCAATAACCATATAATATACAGATCTTTTTATGTGTTTGTACTTATATCATAATATTAGTGAAATAAAAATAGAGTAAACTAATACAGTAAAACCTTGGTGTAGCGAAATTTCATTACAGCGAAGTACTTTCGCTGGTCTCGCCGAAATTTACATATAAAATCATTGGCAAATCCCTTTATAACGAAATTTCGTAATATCGATGTACAAATAATAATAACTTTCAGCCAGAAATAAATATTTAAAAAAAAGCAAGACTTTTTTTTTCGATACATCGCTCTTTGTCTTACAATTCTTACGGAAACGCGAGCAATAAATAATAATAAGTATATTTGAAAAAGTATAAAATAAATGCCATCTCGGTCGAATATCTAAAACTGCGTGAATAGGTATTGAATAGGTAGGTGAAAAATCAAGCTTTATATATATATATATATATATATATATATATATATATATATATATATATATATATATATATATATATATATATATATATATATATATATATATATATATATATATATATATATATATATATATATATATATATATATATATATATATATATATATATATATATATATATATATATATATATATATATATATATATATATATGTTAGCATCAAAACCCGAAATTGACCCAAACTAGGTATTTTTGCTCATTTCGGCTTTTGGTTAGTCACTTTTTGCCAAAACCCGGAATGCCAGTTTATTTCGGCTTTTGGTCACGAAATTTTGACCCATACTAGTTTTGAGCATTTCGCAAAAAACAAAATCCGGTGTAAACATTTATATCTAGTTTTGGTCTTTGAATTTTGACCAGAACTAGTTGCGGTCAAAATAGAAAAATTTTAAAGCCGAAAAATGAATTTCTCAACTCAATTATTTGATATAAGAATGAGAGAGAGAGAGAGTGAGAGAGAGAGAGAGAGATAACACGACACGTTAAATAAAAAAAAGGAAAAATATTGATATTAATTAACAATAAGACACTATGACTTATGACTAATTTTCTTTATATTGGTTCAAAGTTCAAGTCCACCTTACTTTAGCCAGTGATAACGATTTATTTTAAAAAATTTCTTGTGCGTATATTCAGTGGACTGTTTGTCTCTGTGCTGCAAACATGTTTTCTTATTTTATAATATTCGTTAGAGACAGGATAAGAAAGTGTTTGATTTTAAAAAGTTCAGAACACACGTGTATTGATAGTGCGCAAGTTATAAGTGAACATGTTTAGTGGTTTTACACATAGCTCTTAATGTACATTTAATCGTAAATAGCCCCTTAAAATAATAATAATATAATATATTACTACTTTTACTGAATGGACAACTTGCAATAAAATGTTTGTAAGTGTTGCAACAAGGGAAAATTAATATTATATATTTTATTTTGTAAGAAATTCATTAGGAAAATTGCATATTATTTTAAAAAGTTCACTCATTGCAAGTGGTCCATTGCTAGGTCAAGTAAGTTTATTTTTCGTATTGTCTCGATTTATATTCCGTATCTATAGCCACTACATTTAGAGATTATGGTCATCGCATATATTCTAATCAAATTATTCTTTCAGACCATATATTTTTCATTTCAAGTAAAATAATAAAATATATTGTTTTAACGCCTCAATTATAAAACCAAAACATCGTGCATTTTTATATAATTATAGTCTTTTATCATTGCAAAAAATTCTGAGTTGAAAAATGTTTATTTTTCGGCTTTTGATTTTTCCATTTTGACCACAACTAGTTCTGGTCAAAATTCAAAGACCAAAACTAGATATAAATGTTTACACCGGGTTTTGCTTTTTGCGAAATGCTCAAAACTAGTTTGGGCAAAATTTCGTGACCAAAAGCCGAAATAAACTGGCATTCCGGGTTTTGGCAAAAAGTGACGAACCAAAAGCTAAAATGAGCAAAAATACCTAGTTTGGGTCAATTTCGGGTTTTGATGCTAACATAAATATATATATATGTATATATATATATATATATATATATATATATATATATATATATATATATATATATACAATATATACAATATATATATATACAATTAATGCAAACATTACTCAATTACAAAGTAACATGAAACAAAATAAACTTGAATTTGACGCACATATTGCATCACTAAATGTAAATTATACTGAATTACAAAATAAAATTGCAACACAAAATGATTCAGGTGCTATGGGGGGTAGTAATGGCTCCACTAGCATGGGTGGGGAGTCAGGAGGAAGTAGTTCACATTCGAATCATTCTGGTGTAATACCACCTCACATAAATAATAAAAAATTACCGAAATTCACAGGGGATAATGATGAAATATTAATTCAATATTTAACTAAATTAGAAGACTACATAAAAATGTACGAAATTGATGAAGGTGAAAAATTGAATGTCGTAAAGAGTAGCTTGGATGGTTCTGCAATTATATGGTACAATGCTTGTAATTTAGAGAATCCATTTAAAACTTATAATGAATTTAAAATTGCTGTATTATATCACTTTTGGAGCTCCTCTGCTCGCAAAATCTATGAGAAACAATTTTTTGAGGACACATTTAGTAATAGCAATAACAAGTCACTCTCAAAATTCTTTCTGCGTAAATATCAAGGTTGTACCTTTCTTTACCCTCCAGAATCATTTATTGAGATATGGTTCAATATGATACCATTATTTCCAAATTCATTGCGTAGCGGCCTCGCCTCTGCATCTCTAAATACTTTTAATAAAAGAGGGCATGACCTTTATTCAACGCTTAGAAAGCGTGCAAATTTTAGACGAGGAGACGCCACGTGAGGCACCACGTCCAGAAAATGCACGTGCAAATCAGCAACGTGCGGATGCTGAAATCAACCGCGGTAGCAACGTATATAATGCACCAAGACCGAATAATTATAATAATAATCAAAATGCTAATACTGAAAATCGTGGTAATAATTATCGTGGAAATAATAATTTCCGAGGTAATAGCAATTACCGTGGTAATGGTAACTACCGTGGACATAGCAATTATCGTGGAAATAACTAGAACCCGAATTATAGACCTTAAGGTAATTATCAAACAAACTTTAATAATTATCGTGGTAATAAAAATGGTAACACTGGTTATCAAAATCAAGGCCGTGTAATTGCAATGCAAATTAGGGGGTAGGTAATAGGCAACAGCAACAACCTTTCTTTTACTACCCAACTTCCAACCAACATTTTTTTACGCCTCAAAGCAATCAAATGGAACTTCTTAATGAAATAATGAATTATCCCATGAATTTCAATATGGAGGGTGGGACACTGCAGGCACTATATGGACCGAAGCAACAACAAAATATGCAAATTCCCCAAAGAGCTGAAACAAAGGTAATCCCTCCCTCCACTTCCACACCTCAACATCATGTTGCTGGGCCTTCAAATAACAGCCAGGAAAACTAATAGGGGGCGGGTTAAATTCAGGTTCGTTTTTACCTGCCGTCATAAATAAAAAAGTAAATTATATAAATACGCGTGAATATTTATTACATGAGCCTCAAAATAAAGTAGAAATTAATAAGGAAAAATCACCTGAAATTTCCTGTAATATTGAAAATATTCAAATTAATGCACTCATAGACACTGGATCTGAAATATGTTGTATTTCAGATGCGTTATATAAGCAATTTAAATTAAAATGTAAATTTGATGAGTTGCCAGTTACACAAACTTATGTTAAAGGTGCTACAGGGGTAAAAAGTAAAAGAGTGAGACAGCAAATTTATTTGCCAATTACTATAGAAAATATTATAATGCATGTACATTTTTATGTTGTTGAGAATTTAATTGTTCCTATGATATTAGGATCAGACTGGCTTAATATTCATTTTGCTATACTTAATTTCAATGATAAAAACTTGACATTAATTGCAGAAAATAAAAGTACAATTAAAATTAATTTCATTCAAAAATCAATTTATGATAATATAACAATTAACGAGCTTTGTTTTAGTTTATATAAAGAAAATTATGATATGTGTGATCAAGATATGTATGACTGCGAAAATTGTGAGTTCATTAGTAATACGTGCGGCTCTGAAATGGGAGACCTGCCAATTTATATTAATAATAAAAATGAAAAGCCTATAGTTAATAAGGAAACTAGTTTTAAGTATAGTAATGTAAGTAAAAACACTGAAAAAAGTAAAAAAATGAAAATGATTTGCGCCATATGAGCGATGAACAATTATTTAAATTTGCAATGTATGCAAGTTTAAATGATTTGAAAACAAAGGCTTATGAAAACGATAATTTAGAATATCACCAAAAATCAATGTTATATAACTTGCTCGTAAAACATAGGTTTCTTTTTTCTGAAAAGCCAGGTAAATGTAAAAATTTTGAATATGAATTAAAAGTGAAAGAACATAAACCTTTTGTTCAGTTTCCATATCCTGTAGCACAAGCATATAGAGAAAAAGTTAGAGAGGCCTTAAAAACATTATTAGAATGGAATATTATAGAAAGGGCCTTAACTTGTGAATATTTAAGTCCTCTATTTCCAGTATTCAAATCTGATGGCTCAGTTAGGCTGGTTTTAGATGCCAAAAAATGTAATACAATAATAATACCAGATAGGGAAAAAGTTAGGCCACCAGACGAGCTAATTCAAAAGTTTGGTGGATGCAAATGGTTTTCTTGTACAGATTTAGGAAATTCATTTTGGCAGGTTGCTTTGCATAAAAATAGTAGGAAATATACAGCCTTTATATTCGATGGAGAAGTATTTAAATTTTGTGTAGTTCCATTTGGTCTACTCATTAGTACAGCTGCTTTCGCAAGAGCATTACAATTTATATTAGGTTATGATTTTGGTTTTGTTACACGTTATGTGGATGACCTCTTAGCCGCCACAAAACAAACATTTGAGCACCACCTACAGTGCTTAGATAAACTATTCACACGACTAGCAGAATTTGGTGTTACACTTAAGTTAAATAAATCAAAATTCTGTCAGTTTCAATTAGAATTTTTAGGTCACATTATTTCTATTACAGGTATAAAAATTTCACCTCAAAAAATGTTAGCAGTAGATAATTATCCCAAGCCTACAACAAAAACACATTTACAAGGCATGCTAGGTTTAACTTCTTATATTCGCAAATTTATTTGTGACTTATCAACTGTTGAAGCACCATTATAACAATTATTAAAAACTAGTGATAAAGTATTAAAATGGAATGAGGAATGTGAGCTAGCTTTCTTAACAATAAAAAAACTTGTAAAAGAAACAAGTACATTATATTATCCAGATCCAAATAAAGTTTTTTATATGGAGACGGATGCAAGTACGGTAGCTATAGCTCAATATATATATCAATTAGACGAGGAAGGTAATAAAATGTTAATATCATTTGCCAGTAGGACTCTTAATTCATGTGAAAAGAATTATAATATTACACAACTAGAGCTGCTTGCTATAATACATGGTCTTATAAAATTTAGAAATATATTGTTAGGAAATAAAATAATAATAAGAACAGACCATAGAGCTCTTACATTCTTAAAATCATGTAAATTAATTAATGGCCGTCTTACTAGACGGGCTTTGTTATTACAAGAATATGATTGCGACATAGAATACATTAAGGGGTCTGAAAACTACATAGTAGATCACCTTTCGCGATTGCCGACTTGCTATAATAAATACAACTTAAGAAATCAAACACAACAAATAGATGAACTTATAATTGCCAAACTTAATCTAATAACTTCAAAAGTAAAACTTTTAGAGTTAAAAACATTATCAAAATATCAAGATTTAGACTTAAAATTAATAAATGTAAAAAATATATTATTGCAAAAAATAACTGCCACTTCTGAAAGAATGAAAATATTAAAAAATATGTATTGCATTCACAATAATGTATTATTCAAATTCGATTCGTATCAAAATATATGGCGTGCTTGTATACCTAATTTACTTGAAAATAAAATTATAATGTATCATCATGAAACCTATGGCCACTTTGGCACATATAAAGTATACAAAATAATCTCTGAAAATTTCACCTTCAATAATATGCGTAAAAAAATTCACAAAGTTATTTCATGTTGTGAAATATGTCAAAAGAGTAAATCAATTAATATTACTTACGTGGGTGAATTGCACCCTAATATTCCAGTTAGAAAGTCACATACTGTGGCAGTTGATATTTACGGTGAATTGCCTACAGCCAGGGAAGGAGTAACATATGTATTTATAATGTTAGACACGTTCACTAAATTTGTAAAATTATACTCTATTAAAAGGGCTACAACAAAATCAATATTAGTTAGATTATTAAATAACTATGTAACAGAGTTTGGTAAAATGCAATTTTGTTTATCTGATAACGGCTCACAATTTACTTCTAAATTGTGGACTGAAACACTCATACAACACAACATAACACCAAAATTTACCTCTGTGTATCATCCTCAATCTAATAATTCTAAAAGACCATTAAAAGAAGTAAATCGCATGCTTCGTGCTTATTGTAATAAAAAACACACAACTTGGGTGGATTATATTGATCAAATTGAAAGATGTATTAATGTTACAGTAAATTTAAGTACTGATTATACATCTTGGGAACTCCAATATGGGGAAAAGCCAAGGCGTCAGATAGCTGAATTAATTGATTTTCCACTCAATTATAATGTAAATAATTCACCAAATACTATTGCATTCTATGCAATGGAAAATATTGTAAAAAATGCAAACAAACGTAAGTTAGCTGCTAGTAAAAAAGGTAAACAAATATCATATAATATAGGTGACAAAGTGTTGATAAAAAATCATAAATTATCTTCAAAAATCAAACGAGAAGTAAAAAAGTTCTTCCTATTGTACGAAGGGCCATACATTGTATGTAAAATCATCGGTGCAAACAGTTATCTAGCAAGAAAAGAGAATGACAGTGAAAAAACTTTCGGCCCGTACAATACAAACAATCTTAAACCATACAAAATGGCATTACTTCTTAAAAAAAAATTTAAAATGATTTAAAAACTGAATAATTATGTAATATATATATATTAAACTTTCTGAATTATATTTATTGTAATTTTATTTACAGTGAAAGTATAAAAATAATGAGTTAAAAGTCAAATTTTCATGACAATAGTGAACTCTGAAATACTCGACAAAAAGTGCTATAACTTTTAAAATATTGGCATTTTTATTTAATAATTTACATTAATCATGTCAATAACAAACTCTAACTATATTTTGAATGCTTAACAAAAATTAAATATCTTATTTTTAAAAAATAATTTCATCGCAAAACGTTTGACGGCTTCGCCGGCAACACAATACATGAACCGCCGGTAAACGGAGTGCCGTAAAGTCGCACTTAAAAGTTTACGTAAAATTATTTACATTGTATATAATTCTACTTTATAACATTTATTTTATAAGATGAACTAACTATTATGTATGTTGCGCATGTATCATAAAAAAAAAAAAAAAAAAAAAAAAAAAAAAATGCTATATGTTTGAAATCTTAAATGTTTAACATTAAAACATTCTTTTTCACAAATTTTTTATTTTAAATTTGGCTTCTTTTGCTTATCATATAAAGAACTCGTTTTGAAAAAAATACTTCATTTAAATATCAATAAAATTACATGAAAATTAAATAGTTTTAATGGATTTTCTATGAATTTTATTGAGGGGGGTAGCTGAGACCGATCCTTTTATATACTTCATTATAAAATAATATTTTTCATTAAAATCAATATATTAATATCAATTTATGAAATTGAGTAACTAGATAGAAAATTATCATGTAATATTTTTTATCTATAATATAATATAGTATGTTGAGAGAGAGAAAAGAGAGAGATTTTGACTTTTGCTAGCTGCCTCCTGGAAGCCTGCCTGCTTGCCTTTTGTTCAGTAGCCTAGCGGTACTTCCTTCCTCTCGCCCCTTCCTTCAAATTTTATGATGTTTTACAGCCCTCTAGAAAAGAGACTTTGACGCACGTATATTTTTTTGGTGCACTGCGTGGGAGGCTAGCTGTCCCACTTTGCAGTGAATGGATAGAATTTTGGCGCCTTTTTCTAGAACCTAAAGAACTGATCTATCTCAACATGTAAAGGATAGACAAGTCAGTGTTAGCCTCTAAACAAGGCATTTTGCTCATATACTATGACGTCACTCAACAAGGGGTCGAGGACTGAGATGCTCGAGAGAGACGCCAGATTTTTGCTGTTCTTTGACTAAGAAAGACGTGTGCCATTCTGCTCCATGAACTTGAGTAATTTTATTATCATGCCTTAAATTCATTAAGTGCATGAAATTATTACGTAACACAGTGAATCGTTAACATTGATATGTTATTTCCTATTATCATTTATTAAATAGTGGAAATAACACAATTTTAAACTTTAAGCGTAATTTTACGCACGTGTGTTTAATAGACTGACCACCATGGATAATCTATAACTTTACACTCCAGTAAACATTATAGTATATCTTTTTATCTCACCTGAGATATATTTTACGTTCTCTTTCATTCATAATATGATAGAGGGGTAGTTATGAACGCTATACGTCGGTGTGTGCTCCACGCGGTGGAGAGAGAAGGTCTCTCCCTCCACTACAACTCTGCTGCCTAGCCACCATCTAAACTACAAGGAAGCTATCTTGCGCAATCCTAAGTATTCTCCTACCTTACCTTACCCCATATAAAAAATTAATTTTATATCTCTCTCTTAACAATAGGTTTAATATTTAACTATAAATAATAAAAATATGTACTTTTTTTTATGTATTTACAAAACGACTCAATTTCAATAGTGAATTAGCTATGGTGAGTTACATCTCATTATGGTCAATTTAAATGTCTGTGTTTAATTTTCAGTTACTTTTCCTCTAACCCTGTAACTTTAGGTATTTAATAAAATGTATCTTACTAATAATCAGTTTGCTTAATATTAAAAAAATCAATATCTTGCATAAAAAATAATAACCTAACAATATAAACAAAAGATACACTTCAAAAACTACCCCCCTAGCGACATCTGACAATCATCGTACTTATTAGAAATTACATTGGCTTTATAAAAATTCAAATAATAATGCATTACAAATAATGCACGACGAAGTGAAATAAAAGAAAGTATCATACGCGATCATAGTCACGTCCACTATGGACTAATGCAAAAAAAAATTCACTTACTCTGGTAATTGCGTTTAAAATACCCTAAATTGTATGATCCTAATGTTATCCTTATTGCAAAGAGAATTCATAACTTTTGAACAGCTTTAGGAACATAAATTTTTAAAAAATTGTAGTTATTTTTATATTGTGAGTTAAATAATATATTTAGAATATTGAAATAGCAAAAATATTTAACATTTCTTGTGTCTCAAAAAATACAAGCGACTTTACAAAACGATATGAAATGCCACTGCTACCCCTTAAATAAAATATAAAAAATCTGTACAATTTGATTACAAAAAAACATACAAATGTATTCAAAATATTTTATTTCATAGTTAAAGACTTTTACATATTTGTGAATATATTTCTTTTAATTATTTTATTACATCGATAAGTAAATAAATAAATAAATAAATAAATAAATAAATAAATAAATAAATAAATAAATAAATAAATAAATAAATAAGTAAATAAATAAATAAATAAATAAATAAATAAATAAATAAATAAATAAATAAATAAATAAATAAATAAATAAATAAATAAATAAATAAATAAATAAATAAATAAATAAGTAAATAAATAAATAAATAAATAAATAAATAAATAAATAAATAAATGAATAAATAAATAAATAAATAAATAAATAAATAAATAAATAAATAAATAAATAAATAATTAAAAAAATAAATAAACAATTAAAAAAATAAACTAGATAATGATGACCCCTGTACAGTTATGCAACACTTTCCACACACAAGTACAGCAGGTTGCCTACTTGGTGTGGTGTTAGCATAATTTTTATTGTCATATTCCTCTCTCTTTATTTGAATTTTTTTCCAAATAATATTTTTTGTTTAAATAAGGAATAAAAACAATTATTGAAAACAATTTATTTTCCGTGCTAGAGAATTGTAAGTTCATACAATATGAACGCTTCAAATGTAAAAGCAGATATTCAATTTTGTTAGCAAGTGTCATTTTCTCTTACTTAAGTGGAGAGAAATGAACCATGCACTCAATGTTGAATGTTAGCTTATGCTTCTGAAGTCTATTCTCTGTAAAAGATCTCCCTCTCCCTCTCCCTCTCCCTCTCCCTCTCCCTCTCCCTCTCCCTCTCCCTCTCCCTCTCTCTCTCCCTCTCCCTCTCCCTCTCCCTCTCCCTCTCCCTCTCCCTCTCCCTCTCCCTCTCCCTCTCCCTCTCCCTCTCCCTTTCCCTCTCCCTCTCCCTCTCCCTCTCCCCTCTCTCTCTCTCCCTCCCCCCCCTCTCTCTCTATCTCTCTCTCTCTCTCTCTCTCTCTCTCTCTCTCTCTCTCTCTCTCTCTCTCTCTCTCTCTCTTTCTCTCTATCTCTATCTTTCTCTTTCTCTCTCCTCGACTCATTCTTAGACTTAACTCCAGCTAACTTGTTTTCAAGCTAAATGAAGCTTGAAACCTATAGGACAAAAGTTGAAGTAAAGAAAAGTCATTCTAAGATTTGGGCCGTACGAGAATACTGGAACCAATCATGGACAAACTAACTGCATAATAATTATGCTGTCTCATTGTCAGCATATGTTGTTTTATTCAGCATAATTATTGCTATACTTCCTAATAACCATGTTACATATAGCATAAATATTATGTTGTACAGCATAATTATTTATTGTTCTAATTTAGCAACATTTATGCTATAGTGACATAAATGCAGCATAAATTACGTTTTTTTATTTTCTATGCAGTTATATGCAGCTCTACAATTTTTTTTTTTTTATTGATGCTCTTTAAAAAGGTCTAAGAGTTCATGTTACATCGTCGCCATGATGGATCAGTTATAGCGTGCTTGCATTCACGTTAGTCGTCGTGTTAGGTTAATTATAGGATTTGCTCAATCATTTGTACGCCTGGGTTGGATTATAGAGTGTTGGCACTTTGCAACTATTTTAAAGCATACGCCATATTGGATCACTTATAAGGTGGTTGCTCCATGTTACGACGCTATGTTGGATAACTTATAGAGTGTTTGCATCCATGTTACGACGCCATGTTGGATCACTAATAGGGTGTTTGCATACATGTTACGACGCCATGTTGTATCACTCATACCCCCGATAGCTGCGACGCTAACTAACTAGTTAAACCGAAGTTAAGTTGTTATTTTGATTGTTGCAACAATTAAAAAAGATAACTAAGGTTTAACTAGAGGTTGCAGCTTACAGCCCATAGGGTGTTTGCATACATGTTACGACGCCATGTTGTATCACTCATAGGGTTTTTGCATACATGTTACGACGCCGTATTTTAAAGCTTTTTCAAACTGTTGATTCAGTCATTGAAGGGATCTCTCTGTTGATCTCCTGCGTTTGCTAACTGAATTGTTTTTTATTTAATATATTTTGGTTAAAATAAAATAGTTGATGGACCCCTTTCACATTCTTGCGCTTTGACGCCATGTTAGTGGTGCCTCATACATTGACCAGAATAGGGGAAACATTATTTTTTCTACTTTTTCGCAGAAATTTAATATTTAAGAAATAGAACAGTGAAAATCATAAGCATTTATATCATAAAATACTTGATGGGATATACATAAATAACATTAGTTTATCTCAAAATCCAACAATAGTAGCAGTGATCAGAAAATTCAAATTATGGAACCCGCCCCACCTTTTTTATTCTAATTTTTGCATGTTTCTGACGTCATAAATATAAATTTTAACGTAAATTGCATACTTTACAGTTTTTTCACGCTCTCTTGTGGGGGCACATTAACATTCTGGTAAAAATTGTCATTAGTTTTGATGATCCCATTTCGGGTTCTTTCGTTAAAAATCACATGTTGTTTTATGTGGTCTATGGCTTTAACTGAATACATTTTTGTCATATTCCTGTAGCTTATTAGGACCTAGAAATAAGGGTTAGTCATAAAAATCAGAAATTTTACACAATGACACTTTAGCTTGAGACAATTTCAAATATATAAAAATTTTAGAGTGTCACCGTGCAAATTAATTTTATATGAATTTTTGAAACTTTATGCCCATAAGGCCCAATTTTAATTTCAATATTTTTTTCTTTTTTACGGGACGGTCAAAACATTTTGTAATTTTTATCACGGGTAGGTGTGACCCTTAGCTACACAATGACACCTAATTTACACCCAGAACACGTTCTAGTTTTAGATATAAGGTCGGTACCCTACTTCCTTAAAATACTATGTAGTTATATTCAGTGTTTCATGTAAAACTAACTTGTAAGTTAAATGTTAAAGCTATATATAAAATATAAAACTACACAGCAAAAGTACACACAAAGAGAAATCATTCTCATATTTGTGACATAATTACAAATAAAACTGATACAGTAATTTTATATTTTTATATACATACATTATGGAGCTCAATAAATGTTAAAGAGATATTGGTCCACGAAATTACAATAGCGAAGTGTGTCTGCTGCAGCAGTTCTCCGCATTCTCAGGCTAGTTGTCATTGCAGTGACCAACGACATAAATATAAGCACACCTCCTTGACTATGCACACCTTCTCTCTGTCTCTCTCTCTCTCTAGCTCTCTCAAAATCAGAGTATGAAGCTTACTTACCCGCCGTCCACTCGTTTGGTGCACAACACATCTCTCTCTCTCTCTCTGCTCTTGGTCAGAACCGGAGTATAATGTTTGCTTGCCTGCCGATCAGCCGCCTAGTGCACAAGGTTCTCTCTCTCTCTCTCTCTCTCTCTCTCTCTCTCTCTCTCTCTCTCTCTCTCTCTCTCTTCTCTCTCTCTCTCTCTTTATCTCTCTCTCTATCGCAGAACTAAAATAATAAAGCTTACCTGCTTTATCAAACAAAAAGACATTTACTATTAACATGTTTATTTTTGCATGTGATATTGTTCTTTTCACAGGATGTAAAATATAATAGAGAGAAAGAGAGAGAGAGAGAGAGAGAGAGAGAGAGAGAGAGAGAGAGAGAGAGAGAGAGAGAGAGAGAGAGAAGATGTGCAACAGTTAGTCAATAAGGTGTGCGTATAATTATGTCATTGGTCACTGCAATGACAACCAGCCTAAGAAGGTGGAGAACCGCTGCAGCAGACACACTTTGCTATTGTTAGGTCGTGGAGCAATAGTTTCTCTTTAACATTTATTGAGCTCCATACTGTAAGGATATAAAAATATAAAATTACTGTGTCAGTTTTATTTGTAATTATGTCACAAATATGAGAATGATTTCTCTTTGTGTGTACTTGTGCTGCGTAGTTTTATATTTAAAATATAGTTATAACATTTAACTTACATTCGAGCTACAAAAAATACTTCTTTTTTATGTCGTGACATTAATTAACTAACCAATGAACTTGGACCTCCTTGACTGCAACATATTCAGGAAGTAAAATACAAATTAGGTTTATGAGGCAGTAGCATTGAATAAAGACGTGTAATTAATATTTATATATGTAACTAAATATATGTGATTATTATTAGGCTATTTTAATACAGTATGTTAAAGGAATAGACCAGAGAAAAACAAAACCATTTATATCACAAAACACTTAATGGGATTTACATAGATAACATTAGTCTGTGTCAAAACCCAACAGTAGCCCTGTAGCAGTGATCAGAAAATTCGATTTATGCAACCGGCACAACATTTTCAAACTAATTCTTGCATGTTTCTGACGTCATAAACATTAATTTTCACGAAAATTGCATACTTTACAGTATTTTCATGCTCTCTTGTGGGGCTTCATTAACATTCTGGTAAAAATTTTCATCAGTTTTGAAGATCCCATTTCGTGTTTATTCATTTAAAAGCTCTTGTTGTTTTATATGGTCTATGGCTTTAATGTAGCACTAAGATCTCAGAACACAACCAAACTTCCTCGAGATTTAGTGCTCAATAATTAGTGCTAAATAATTCGTGCTCGAAGTATACAATTAGTGCTAGTCAAATATAAAAGTCATACCAAAAAGCAAAAGTTAAAAAACAGTGCCAACTTTATACTTATGCAAATGATAACTAGCACTAATTATACGGCATTAATTAACAATACTTGAGTGATAATTTGTCAGACCGTTTCATCAAGTTAGGCTATTTTGTCAATACTGACTTGCATTACATAGTCTACTTAGAACTCTGGTATACCACGCCTAATTACAATAACAACGTTTTAACAAACAAAATATTCAGGATATCAATATGCTATATCATATTATAGGGAAAATTTATGAAAACATTTTGAAGGATGTATATTTTAGCAAAAAAAGAAATAATAAAATTCAACATACAGAAAATGCGCATACCTTAAAGCCATAGACCACATAAAACAAAATTTTTGTGTTTTTTAATAAATAAACGAGAAAAGGGATCCTCAAAATTGATAACAATTTTTACCAGAATGTAAAAGTGGTCCCACAATAAAGCATGAAAAAACTGTAAAGTATGCAACTAGCTTAAATATTCCTGTTAATGACGTCAGAAGCAGGTAAAATTAGTTGTTAGTTTTGCATTTGATCACTGTTACGGTGCTATAGTTGGGTTTCGAGGCAAACTAATCTTATTTATGTAAGTCCCGTAAAGTATTGTGATTTGTAAATACTAATGTTTTCTTTTGGTGTATGCCTTTAAGTCCACCAAACTGTACACAACACTAGCACTAGGAATACTCAAGCTAACTAGTTGAGAACAGAAATGTAAAGTAAAGTTCACTTCACTGTGCTCTAAATGTATTTGTATCAGTTTATCATTGCAGTTTAAAAAACAAACTATTACCCAATTATATTTAAACGACATTAAACCGAAAAACTCCATTGTAAAATAATTGTCATTCATAGTTCGTAAGACATTAGTTTATGTATTATCAAAATATTTTGTCATGTTAGCTATTTTATTATCAGCTATTTTAAACTGTAGCCAGTTTTTATCCATATTATTCACGCAGAGTTTGTAAAAAAATGTTAGTGATTTCTTGTAGATCAAACAATTATTTCATTACTTTTATTTCATTGAGAGCATAATGCAGCATAATAGTGTGTAAAAATATTTCCTAAGACTTTTATTTCACCTGCAGGCTAGATCAGAAAGTGTAAAGAACAAAAAATACAACACAATAATTTCCACCAAAGATTTACAACTTTTATTTACTTTGTTGCGAACTGTTTCAATAAGTTGATCACAAAAAAAAATTATACTTGCTGTAGTTATATATACTTGCTGTAGTTAGCTGCTTAAGATTATGTTAATTATTATTTAAAATGACAATACTTTGAAGAGAATTACAAAAGAATACTAATAATTTTATACAAAAATTATATATATTTTTTTTTATTTTTAGATATAACATACAATAAAAATGTATAAAGTAAAAAATTATTTTTGTTTTCTTTTAAAATTTGAAAGTTTGAAATAACAATACATCAATAAATTATTAAGGCGTTTTAAAGAAAATTAAAGTAATAATTTGACATGGTTTAAATCAAAGCATTCATCGTCCTGCTTGAATAAAATAATATATCAAATGCTGCATAACATGATAATGGTATTGAAAATGTCGTATTATATTACCAGGTTTAATGTGAAATATTAGTGGATGTGGAGAATATAATTGTCATTTTGTATTTATCATCTTAAAACATGTAAAAACTGATAAAAATAACGTTTAGACGTTTCTAACTGCTTTAATGATGAATTTAGATGTTTAAAAAGATATGACCTAAGGATGATCCCACAATGTTTAAAGATAGTAAAATAGGCCTTATAAAGTTTACCTCATCGTATACAAATAATCCAAATAACTATCACAAGCATTAATTTTACAGAGTGAAAAGTAAAAATTAAAATACTGCAAATTTTCTTTATAATATTATTGAGGTAATTTTTATTGATGCTGTAATTGCATTATCATATGACACTAAAACAGTCTATAAACCGTTCTAAAAAATATAAAAACTTATATAAAATATTTTAAATGAGATGTTTGTACCGCACGTCATGTCATAAATCACAACAACGCAGCAGAATATTTTTAATAAAAACTAAATCCACTTAAATATGTAAAAACTTTGTCTTTATTTTGTCTGCATCACTGTCTAAACATCAAGTCAAATATTTATTGTCTGATTTATTTAAAGTTTTAATAAACGTACGTAGCTTATACTTACAAGAACTTGCCATGCTGCAATGTTGTTAATATAACATCAATTTATATTGGCTTATGGCCATTCAATGCAATCACATGGAGATTTCAATTGACGCAAAGCTACATCTAAATATATGTTATTCCCATGTGCCAATTGAAATTCATTTTTTTTAGTAAAATAACCGTCGAGTTTTTTTACTGAAATTAAGAAAATATATATATTGAAATAATGTGTAAATAACATGTATTGAAATGTAGTTATTCATAATTCGCTCAAAATAAAAATTTTGCACAAACTGTCATTTCGTTAAAAAGCTCCATAAATAAAAACACCTTTCTTTCTTTTCTTTTTTCTTTTTTTTTTTTTTTTTTTTATTGCTTGCCATATTGTGTTATCGTGCTATACACCAATCCCAGTCCCAGTCAAGACATTGTCTTATTAACAGGTAAGGTCTTTCCAATTAATAGAAAAGCACACACGGGCCGGCCACGTTCTAAGTACACAGCCCGGCATTCGCCATGACAGCCTAGAGAAACCGTGGAAACATCTAAACAGCCTGGTCGGTGCAATCACATCAATCATGCATCTCCCGAATACTGTACGTCGTCATGGAGTGCATGAAAACATGCATCGTGCAACGTGTTGTGCTCTCACACTTCACGTACGCACCCAGCAGTGGCTCGAACCTATACTCGGTGAGGAGTACAGAGTTACGAGTCAGCTGCCTTCACCACTCGGTCATACTGATTGTGATGGCCCCTGCATATTTATGCAAATTTTTTAACACACTTGCATGGCAGTTTGCATACTTGGTTTATGTAAGGGGCTTGTTTCTCCCACTTTCTCCCTCTCCCACTTTCTCCCTCTCTCTCTCTCTCTCTCTCTCTCTCTCTCTCTCTCTCTCTCTCTCTCTCTCTCTCTCTCTCTCTCTCTCTCTCTCTCTCTTCTCTCTCTCTCTCTTTTATACACACGACTACGTTTCTTACTGAATTCAGTTTCTTCCCTTGCCACCTAAAAATTAAAATAACAATTTCTTTAATTTTTTATTATTTTTTAAAGGCCGTGTCCAACCTGTGACACCAAACCTAGATACACGAGCTACCTGTAGTGCTTGCAGTTTTCAAAGTAGTCGCATCACTTCAAGTGGAATGGCCGAGTAGTGAAGACAGCTGACTCGCAACTCTGTGCTCTTCACCGAGTATAGGGTCCATGCATTCATTTTAAAGTCGACGCCATGTTGGATAACTCAATAATATGGGTGGCATAGGAAAAAATCCTTTTGCCAGTTTAAATCCACTATGCAATATTTTTGAGAGCATTGATGCTGTAAATATGTTGAATTAGTATCTCAAATATGCGAGAAAAAAAAAATTCAAAAAAAAATGGACTTATATGAGGTTTATCCTATGCTGAGCAATGTTTTGCACTACTCCAGTACGGCCCCAAAGCGCATTAAATATGACGTCATCCGCTTACACCCTATAAGTTCGAGCCACTGCTGGGTGCGAATGCCAGGCTGTCATGGCGAATGCCGGGCTGTGTACTTGGACCGTAGCCGGCTCGTGTGTGCTTTTAAATAAATGGAAAGACCTTACCTGTCGATAAGACAATGTTTTGACTGGGACTGGTGTATAGCACGATAACTTAATATGGCAAGCAAAAAAAATTAAATAATAAATAAATAAATAAAACTTAAGTAGCGCAAACTACAGTGAAGGTAAACAAAAATATTATGCAAGACAGCACAGCTGTAAATTTGTGCAGTTTAAACATCATAAACCAAGCTATACCTAAGTAAATTACCTCTTATACTTAAAGCATCATTTATATTACAAATCAGCAAATTAAACGGATTTTTTGAAGCATTTGCTATATTATAATAAATTACATGCAGCATAAATTAATTTATTTAGTCGGTCCGTGTATATATGTATGACTGGTAGAAAACAAAAGTTTTACATAATGTAAGCACTTGGTAATCATTTTACTGTTCTTAATTTTAATTAAATTTCATATTTTTAGGTATAATTTAATTTTAATATTCATTTGTGTTTAGTGGTCTGCTACTGATATAGCTGTAACATTTTCTCACTTTCTTGAGTGATGCCAATGTTGAAATATATTGAGAGAGAGAGAGAGAGAGAGAGAGAGAGAGAAAGAGAGAGAGAGAGAGAGTGAGAGGGGGGGAGAAAAATCGGGCAGCTATTCAGGAAGGTACAAAAAAATTCAATTTATTTCATATTTTAACAGTATCGATATATACGAAGTAAAACAGTGTTTGAAATAAAACTATAATTGTATTATACTATTTTTTAAATTGTAAAATAAAACAAAAATGTTCAGTGATATTTTTCTCTTTTATTTTTATATCTTAAAAAAATATAAATTGTCAATAAAATTTTGAAATATAGCTATGTTTTTATGTTTTCTTTGTTTGTCAAAAGGTGCAAAATATAAGCATTGGTGATATCGCAGGAAAAAAAAGTAAAAAAGCTATAGTTATGTATGATGTGTCGAAATAAAAGAAATGCAATAAAAAATGTCATGACAAAGCTAAATACATGCAGAAATACAATAAGTTATATTTTATTGTATTTTATATTTCTATAGGGACTTGGGTCACTGTATAAAAATAAAATCCTCGTACATTTTTGTTAGATCATAAAAACATGAAGTTACTTTGAGAATATTATTGTTGGTGTGACGTCACAGTTTTTATTTCAGCCACGTATCACACAAATCTCAATGCAGTTTGGAGACATGGAGTGTCAAGTAAGTGCAATGTCAAAGTAACAATATGGCAATCTATGCACTCGAGATGTTGACGTTACATAAAAAAAAGGAAACATTTGAGAACAGTAGCGGTTTAGCGCGCAGGGAAAGCTATAATATCCCATAATTTAACATTACTCTAATGTGGGAAAAAAAAAGTTTTTTTCTGATTTATAAAAATAAATGCTTCACTGATTTCGGAGAAATTTCAATGAGAAATATTAGTCATACTTTTATGTGAGTTAAGCCATAGAAAATTTTTAAGAACTTTTTAAAAACCGGTAACCTTCATTTGTAAATAATGCAGCTCGTTATTTACTATTAATTATTGCGTTGGAGTTATTTTATGACAAGATGTAATATTTTGTATGTAATCTCCTTATCAATATATTAATTTATTTATTTATTTAATTTTTCATGTATTTATTTATTTTCTTATTTATTTATTTATTTATTTATTTATTTATTTATTTATTTATTTATTTATTTATTTATTTATTTATTTATTTATTTATTTATTTATTTATTTATTTATTTATTTATTTATTTATCTATTTATTTATTTATTTATTTATTTATTTATTTATTTATTTATTTATTTATTTATTTATTTATTTATTTATTTGTTTATTTATTTATTTATTATTTGTTTATTTATTTACTTTCTACGAGCACGCAGTTATTCAGAAAGCTTCATAAAAATATTCTTCGTGTATTAGAAGTAAGACAGTTCAGTCCGGTATTGCAGTGTACTAGCTGGCTACTAGATTGCTCTGTGCACTTTTGTGTGTCAATCTTAAAGTAGTCAAGCCAAAGAACGTCAAGCAATAACAATTACATTGGTCACGTGATATCCATGTATTTCAAATATAACAGATACATTGCATTATACAGTTATTGTATATTGTATGTTTCAATATATTGTGCAGTAAAATTGATGATCAGATTATAATGATGTTTCCCAAAATAATTTTCACATTTATAAAAAATAAAGCGTGACAATAACTCGTGTATTATTTCCCTCAGTAGTTCAAATAATCAAAAGTTTATTATTGTGTTAGATTACTCTGCAACTCTGCAAATAAAAAGTAAACAAAGAAGTGTCACGTGACAATAAAAAGTGCACAAGTTATGATTGTCATGTTTTATGACTTTACATCAAATAATATTTTATCACATGTTGCGTACGTGCGCTCTCCGCCATGTTTAATATCACAATTTGTCCAGCTAAGCAACAACTGAAAAACATATTTTTGTGTCAGTTTTATTGTGAACATTTAAATTGTGAACATCAAGACAACAAACAACAGTGCAACATCAACCCCCTTTTTGTTATGACGTCACAAACGTTATGTGGAATCATCATTTTTTATAACGGAAAATAATTTTTACCGTAACTCATATTATACATGGACAAAAATAGTCACGTTATATTTATGTTACCTCTATGCAGCAATATTTATAATAACATAAGTTATAATACAGGGTGTATCAGCATGACGTCATATTTTAAGCACTTGGATGCCATACTGGAGTAATGAATAACATTGTTCATTATAAGACAAACGTAGTTTTTGGCTTTTTAAATCTGAAATATTAAAAAGAAAGGAAATAAATCCATAAATAAATAAACAAAATTGTGATGGCCCCTGCATACTTATGCAACTTTTTCATAGCACTTGCATAGCAGTTTGCCTACTTGGTATGGTGTAAGGGGCTGTTGTTTATCTCTCTCGCTCTCTCTCTCTCTCTCTCTCGCTCTCTCTGTCTCTCTCTCTCTCTCTCTCTCTCTCTCTCGAACACACAAACATAACTTTTCTTTCTTTCTTAATTCCGTTTCTTCCTTTGCCCCCTACATATTAAAATAAAAATTTCTTTAATTAATTCTTTATTTATTTTTATAATTTTTTTAACGGCCTAGTCAAACCTGAACACCAAACCTAGATACACGAGCTACCTTTAGTGCTTGCAATTATAAAGGCAGTCACGACACTTCTAGTGGCACTTACGGTGAGTAGCGGAGACTAGAGTGAAGGTAAGCAAAGATACGCAAACCTTAATTGCATTATTTGTTACTGAAATAAAAAAATTGGATTATAATTTTATATATAATATAAATTATGATCTTTGACACTAAAATGAGATTGCAATAAACAAGACAGCAAAGCTGTAAATTTCAACAGTTTTAACATCATAAACCAAGCTATACTTAAGTAAATTACCTGTAATACTTATAGCATGATTTGTATTAGAAATCAGCAAATTAAACGGATTTTTGCAGCATTTGCTATATTATAATAAATTACATGCAGCATATATTAGGTTATTTTATCGGTCCGTGTTTATATGTATGACTGGTAGAAAACAAAAGTTTTATTTATCATGTGCATTAGAAATGTAAAATAAACAAAACTTTATGGTTTGTAGCATTTATTTTAGGTTGATTGTTGTATTTAAGATAACAATACTTGATTGATAACGAGTTTTGGTTAACGATGCATTAATATGTTAATAATTTTGTAAAACGTATCGTTATATAGATAAACAAAACTTAATCATATTATCGTCGCATCGATTGCGATACTTTTGCTTATAAAATATGAAAAACTACACTTAAAATTCTAATAATGCACACAAAAAAGTCAAGTAATCCTTTTAGGTAAAGTTAATTTATAAAGCAATATTTAAAATATTTTACTTCAATAAAAACATTGTACAATAATTTATATACTTATTGTTATCAAAAAATCCCTATTATCGATATATTATAGTTAATGTTATCGTAATCGATGACAATGTTTAAAAAATAACGACATCGTTATAATATGATGATCGTATCGTTATAGAGATTTTGAGTATCGATCCCTAGACTTGTAACATTCTGTAAAGATATATCAGGTGCCAGCTTGTCTATGATGAAACACACTACACATTCAAATTTACAATTAAATACTGATTACCAGTCTTGGGTTCGATACCCAACATTTCTTTAACGATAACGATACTACAATTTAGCCTCACACTATAACGATGTCGTTACTTTTAAAACAGTCGCTTACAATTAAGATATACTGTATTGATAACCATAGTGCAATGTTTTTATTAAACTAAAATAATTACAATCTTGCTTCATGACTGTACTATACCTACAATAATTACCAGCCTCATTTATATATTATACTTTTTAACATTTTTACTTTTTTTTTTACTTTTTATATTTTTCGCAACTTTTATCGTTATCGATGCGATGATAATTTCGTCAACTCTTAATAAACCTTAACAATAACTGTATATAACCTTTTCTTTATAACGCATTGATAATCAAATATCTTTATCAATAAAGTATCGAGGACATATTTATATAATAATTAAATTTCAAGGCTGTTGATAAAGCATTGTTACTATTGTATTAACGTCTACATTTTTTTTAGTAATTTTATGTATTTATTTTTTTATTTTCTTGTTGTATTGTTTATTGACTTGTGTAGATATTTGTACACAACAATGTGTGTATTTTGATGTTGCCAATAATGTGTGACCAAAACTTGATGTAAAAATTTGTTACTCTCAACTGCCTGGGTCAACAAATAAATCTTTCAACTTTTATTTCTAACATGGACATAAATAACTACGTAATAATTATGCTACCTCACTATCAGCATAAATATTTTAATACAGCATAATCTATGCTATAGAACCATTGCACTCATATTTATGAGCCGCAATTATAGTGGTCAGAAATACACAGGGCAGCATAGAAAAAACCTTAGTTTTACAATTAAAAAGCAATCTTATCTTATAACCTATCTAAACCTTATTTGTAGGTTCTTATAAGCTAGAAGAATTTGAGAAAATATGAGATATATGCGAGTGTAGTAGATTATTACTTTTATTAATGCGAGAATTCTATGTTTCCCCTATGCTCTACAATGCATTAGGCATCACAAACATGGCGACAAAGCACAAGAATGTGCAAAAGTGATACATAATGATAATAATTTTACTATAAAATATTATGTTGTACAGTATAATTATTTAGTTGCTATATTTTAGCATGGTTTATGCTATGACATAAATGCAGCATAAAAACGTAAGTTATGGTTTTCTAGTACTTTCAATAATTACAAAAAAAGCTCAAAACTATAATAGAATACAATTAAAAATTATATATAGAAAAATTAAGTTTACTTTCATAATAAAATTTAGCAAAAGCTTTTTTTATTTTTTTTATTTATTTATTGAAAAATTTTTGAGATAAGTATAGAGCTAAGGTTATTTTTGCGACGTAAGATGATGAAATACAGATAATTATTTCGTCTTATAAAAATTACAATTACGTCAAAGTTACATAAAGTGATCATAATAATCTCAGAAACCAGGATGTAATATTTAAACTTAAACATGTGAGCTGAATAAAAAAGAGGTTTGGAGAAACCAAGCACGTGCATACATGAGGGAAAGAGATTTTTGAAGTTGATAATTTGGGTATAAAAGGACAATTTGACAGCAATAACTTTCATTACACCTACACTTGCCTAGAAGACGAAACAACTTTTGACGTGACACTTCTGCAAAACATAACTTTGGTAAGTATAGGAAGGCAGTTATTTAAAAATACCTTCAGTACTGTACAACTTAACATTTGTGAATCATTTAATTATTTTAGAATTAAGATCTAAATATTTGTTATCACTTAATTCTACATTTTGAAATATTTTAAAGCATTACATTAAGTTAAATTACAATTAAATGTATATTAATATTCAGGAATAGTTATAATTGTTTATTTAAAAATGTCTATAAATTTTCATTTGTTAGCTAGTAAAATTAGTTTTTTAATAACTAAAATATACAAGATAGTGTTTTTACATGTTATATATGAGGTCCTAAAAATTAATCCATTAACTTTCATTATTTTTATTTTAAACACTTAATTTTATTTTTACTTGAACTTTATTTCAAAGTTAGACAGAAAAAAAAAATGATTTCGTACCGTAATTTAAATATACAAATTTATTCTAAACTTTTTTTACGATGTTATTTTAAATCTCTGCCAGTTGCATATTGAAATTTTATTTTACACAGAGATATTCATTTGTTTTCTTGCAAAAGAAATAATTTGTTTTTGATATGTTTGAAAACAATTTTTATTAATTAAAATAACTAAAGGTAACTGTTTGTTTTAAACTAAATTGATTATTTCGTATTTATTGTTCTTCTTTCGTGTTTTTAAATGCTTTTCCTAAAATATTATTTATGTTTTAACACACATAAATGTTATATTCAAATATAATCAAGATTACAATTTGCATAACTTTATATTTATATAAAATAACAAAATAACCGAAATTCTATAATTTGGTATATTTTTTAAGTCGAACTCCTAAATTATTTTTAACGTTCTGATGTTTCATTATAGTTACATAAAATTACAACTTCAATGCCACAATTTAATATTAAACACTTGCAATTACAAATTTTTGTGCTATAATTTGCTTTTATAAGTATAATTTACTATATCAATAAAATTTAACAGTAATCAAAATTAATTAATATTTCTCAATCATGTTGTTGTAAAAGACGTTTGTGTAATTAATTGAGTAATATAGTTCATTATTAATTAAAATTAATCACATAATGCATAAATATGTGTTGATCGTTATGTAGTTTCAAAAATCAAGCAATGATCGATAAATCAATCAATAAATCAGCAAATAAATGAACTAATTATCAAGCAAACAGTAAAATAATCAGTCAATATGACAGTCAAATTTATATAACAATTAAATATATTAACACCTTTGTTGCAGTGTTATGTCATAATATATGGATATACCAAATTTTAAGATGATAATTACAAAACATCAGCGAGCTATTAAATACAAAAAGTCAAGTTGTAGGTCACAGATAAGAGATAAATATTTTAATGACTGTTTAAAATTTTCATAGCAAGAAATTTAACATTTGACACTATAGATAGGAAAAGAAATTTGCGATTATTTAGGATTGATTGACAGAACATTCATTACAACTTTACTTCTTTTTGTTACTTTCTATGCTATTGTATAAATTTATGTTTTTAATAACAATAACACATTGATAACCAATAACAACTAATTTGTAACTTAAAATTTCAAGGTATTTAATGTTGTATTATAATTTTTAAATAAGTAAAACTTATAAATTAGATTATTCTATGCTAATTTCGAATATATTTATAAAGAATTATTATGATGTCATTAAAAATATAGCACCAATTGCTAAATTTTAAAATAAATTTATGCAAAATTAGATCTTGATTGTATCTAAACAAAACAATTGTGCCTGTAATCTGCATGAAGAATCGTTTCTTCAAGAAATAATATTTAAGCACAAGAACAGTTGTGGTATAGTAGATTTAGTTCTAAAATGAACATTCATTTATTATTTACCAAATTTCAGTGATAGGTCCTACAAAAAAAAGTATATACAAGAAACTTAAACATTATTTAACTTTAAAAAACAACTTATTATTTTTTAATAATTTTTAGAAGCAACTGAAAGTTAAATTAACATTAAAATTCATTTAAAAATACTTAATGTTTTCTTTTCATATACAGATTATATAATTAACTTCATCAATGAAAACATAGAAATAAAAAATTAATATAAAGACATTTAACAAAGTGTAAAAATATAAAGCTTGTGATATTAATTTGTTGATTTATATTTATGTTTTATTTTACAGAAATGTTCTTCCAGACAACCATTCTAGTTTTGCTTATGATGCAGTGGCAACTTCAGGACATGACAGCTGAGGTAAGATCTCAACTTTTGTCAATTTATTTTGTTTACATTTGTAAAATATAAAATATCAACATTGAGGCAATAGTTTGCTACAATTTTCAAAGTTTTAACATTTTACTTTTATATTTTGAGTATTTCCATTCAATCAATGTAATCAATGTAAATCAAAGTAATGAGAGCTAGTAGTATCAAAATATTGTATACTTAACAATAAAAAATAACAATAAAGTTAAATAAAGATAAATAATAGAAACTATTTAAAAAAAACAGTTTTTTAGTTTAAAAAATATTATTTTTATATATATTTATTTGTACATGTTAAAACATTATAACATTATAACAATTCTTTAGGAAAATTAAATAATATTAGTGTATTTTATTTAATTCTTAAATAAAACTTCTTTACATCCACTTTATGGTCAGTTTGGTCACAAATTTCTCACTTCCTCTGTCTATGATGCTCATAGCACCTTCTTCCGTATGGCAGCTTGAAATCGTGTCAAGTCAAAAATTGCATCGTTTTATAACATTAAAAACAAATTTTCAAAACTTTTATTTTTTGCATAACGATTGGTATTAAAGGTACAGATAGACAAAAAAAATACAAATAGGACATTGCGTTTTTTTTCTTTTTTTTTTTTTACTTTTAATAATACAGGTTTATTCAAAAACCAAATTTTAAAACTGTCAACAATGAGAATTAAAAAAAAATGCGCAGTAATAAAAGTAGGGAATTACATTAACTTCAATTTTTTCAGCTTATAAACTTTGGTCTCTCTCTCTCTCTCTCTCGTCTTTTAGTGTCACATTCGTAATACACAAGAAAGAAAAAAATACTTTTGTTTGTAATCTTGTAAAATGATGCAAATTTTGAGTAGCAACGAGGTCAAGTTGCAATACGAGAAAAGGGGTAATGTGCATCTTACAAAGAGAAAGAAAGTGACAATTTTGAGCCTAAATTGACCAAAAAGTGGATTTAAAATTGCAAGATAAAAAATGAAAACTAGAAAAAATTAAACATAACAAATTAAAAAAAATCCTAAGGCAGTCACCAAAAAAAATTTAAAATTATTTTTTATGGTGATTGTTAGCAAACCACGTGATTAAATTTTATTTTGTTTGAATTTTTATTAATGACAAATTTTAGGCTTTTTTTTGATATCTAAAAATTTAATTTGGAGTTTATGCTCTGTTTACTTTTCTCAAAGCATTTATGGATACCCTGTATCAATATATAAAATATATCTTTTCATTTACATATTTTTTTTCAGGCTCAAGATATTGAATCAACGCTATCTGAACTGAGTAATGATATAAAACAACTTGCAAAGCAGTTTGAAAAAATTTCAAAAACAACTGACGACACGATGTTGGAGTTAAGAGGAGAAGAAAACTTTCAGTTGTCAATATTGACAGGCCAACAGAGAGCACTGGAATACAAAATGAACGTCGTCAGAAATAATCAGGATGATTTGAATCAGACACTGGGGCAACTAAGGCAGAATCAAGACGAAATGAAGTATGGACAGAGTCAAATGAAACTGACTCAAGACGAAGACCATATAATATTAAACTCAATATTAGATGCAGTAAAGAAACTGCCATGTGAGCTGCTATTACGAGGCTTGACAACCCAGATCTTCAACAACAAGAGATATTATCTCTCGTACGAACAGCCTAGGATGTCCTGGTCTGAGGCTGACAAATTCTGCAAGTCACATGGCATGGAGTTAGTCAGCGTTGAAACACAACAAGAGTGGGACGTTCTGAAGCCTCAAGTTGAAAAACTAATTAGTACATTAATTGTTCCTTGGTCTAGTGGCAGTAATGCTGCACAAAAAGGTAAGTGGACGTGGACGGCAACAGGAACCAATGTCACATTCTTGGCTGGACTGTATTATATGAATAATGTTACAAGTGAAAACTGTTTATTTCTTCATACTACTGGATGGGGAAATATATCTTGTTCAAACAAATTAACTTTTATATGTGAACAAAATACTTTATGTTAAACATAAGCAAATCAGTGTTCAATGTAATAACTAATAACATTTGTTATTTAACAGTCAAGGAATTTAAGTAAACCAACCAGGCAAATTTTTATATAATATAATATTTATATCATTTATATTTATTTTTGTTTTTGTAATAAACCCTATGTAAAAACCAGACTGCAGTTTAATATTTTATTTTCTGTTTGGAAAATTTATTTAACACCAAATTAAAAATCAATTTTTGTAATAATAAAATCATTTACATAACTGTAATAATAAATGTTGTTTCTTTTACACTAACTTTGTTTAACTTAGTTCCAAAAATATATTTGTTAAATATATTTTTTTGCATGCAATATTTTATTTTTGTGCGAAATTTACCTTGGAAAGATATAAGTTAAAAGATAAACTTTTTGTATTGTTGTTTATATGTAACAAGGTTACTGTAGTAAATGTTTACTCTCAAACACAATCATCAATAAATAAATAAAAAATTTAAACATGCAATTTTATTTAGTCATTTCTTCCTTAAATAAAAATTAAAAAAGCTGTAAAATTTGATTACCAAAATACATACAACTGTAATTAAAACATTTTATTTCATAGTTACAGACTTTTACATATTTGTGAAATTATTGCTTCTAAATATTTGATTACATCTATAAATAAATAAATATGTAAATAAATAAATAAATAAATAAATAAATAAATAAATAAATAAATAAATAAATAAATAAATAAATAGATAAATAGATAATTAGATAAATAAATAAATAAATAAATAAATAAATAAATAAATAAATAAATAAATAAATAAATAAATAAATAAATAAATAAATAAATAAATAAATAAATAAATAAATAAATAAATAAATAAATAAATAAACTAGATTATGATGACCCCTGTACAGTTATGCAACACTTTCCACACACAAGTATAGCAGGTTGCCTACTTGGTGTGGTTTAACGGACTTTTTTATTGTCTTATTCCTCTCACTTTATTTGAATTTTGTTCTAAATAATTTTTTTTTGTAAATATTGAATAAAAAACAATTATTGAAAGCAATTTAAATTCCGTGCTACAGAATTGAAGTTCATACCATATGAACGCTTCATATGTAAAAGTAGATATTCAATTTTGTCAGCAAGTGTCATTTTCTCTTACTTCAGTGGTGAGAAATGAACCATGCAGTCAATGTTGAATGTCAACTTATGCTTTTGAAGTCTATTCTCTCTCTCACTCTCTCTCTCTCTCTATCTATTACTCATTCTTAGACTTAACTCCAGCTAACATGTTTTCAAGCTAAATAAAACTTGAAACCTATAGGACAAAAGTTGAAGTAAAGAAAATACATTCTAAGATTTGGGCCGTACGAGAATACTGGAACCAATACATGGACAAACTAACTGCATAATAATTATGTTGTCTCATTTGTAGCATAATTTGTTTTATTCAGCATAATTATTGCTATACTTCCTAATAACTATGTTACATATAGCATAAATATTATGTTGTACAGCATAATTATTTATTGTTCTAATTTAGCAACATTTATGCTATAATGACATAAATGCAGCATAAATTAAGTTTATTTTTTCTATGCAGTTATATGCAGCTCTACAAACTTTTTTTAATTGACGCTTTTTAAAAAGGTCTAAGAATTCATGTTACATCGACGCCATGATGGATCAGTTAAAGCGTGCTTTTATTTACGTTAAGTCGTCGTGTTAGGTTAATTATAGGATTTGCTCAATCATTTGTAAGCCTGTGTTTGATTATAGAGTGTTTGCAACTATTTTAATGTCAACGTCATGTTGGATCACTTATAGCGTGTTTGTATTCATGTTACGACGCCATGTTAATTCACTTATAACGTGTTTGCATCTATGTTACAACGCCATTTTGGATCACTTATAGAATGTTTACTTCATGTCACGACGCCATGTTGAATCACTAATAGGGTTTTTGCATCCATGTTACGACACCATGTTGGATCTGTTAAAGGGTGTTTGCATCCATGTTACGACGCCATTTTTAATCAGTTCATGGGTGTTTGCATCCATGTTACGACGCCACGTTAGATCACTTATAGCGTGTTTGTATCAATGTTGTGACGCCATTTTGGATCACTTATAGGGTGTTTGCATCCATGTTAATACACAGCGTTTGAATCCCAGCACCGGAACAGGAAGGGTCATGCGTGTGAGTGGGGCAGGGGGGAAGGGGGTTGTGTTGATGAAGAAAAAGGAGAAGAGTCAAGAAGATCCAAGTTCAACATGCAAACTGTGGCTGATCGATCCAAGTAATTTGTCGGGATACGTGCGTGTGGTAACCAAGTGTTACGAAGAACCAAAATTTATATGTACAGTGTACTATGCGTCAAAAAAGAAGATATATTTACATTGTGAACATCAAGACAACAAACAACAGTGCAACATCAACCCCTGTTTGTTATGACGTCACAAACCTTATGTGGAGTCATCACTTCTTTTAACAGGAAATAATTTTTATCTTATTTTATATTATACACGGAAAAAGCATAGCCACGTAATAGCTAGCTAGCTCCAAGCAGCAACATTTTAAAACAATAAAATTTGTACTATAGGATGTAAACTAGATTGTGATGGCCCCTGCATACTTATGCAACTTTTTCAACGCACTTGCATAGCAGTTTGCCTACTTGGTGTGGTGTAAGGGGCTGTTATTCTCTCTCTCTCTCTCTCTCTCTCTCTCTCTCTCTCTCTCTCTCTCTCTCTCTCTCTCTCTCTCTCTCCCTCTCTCGTTTTTTCATTCTTTCTTTACTTTTTTCTGAAGTCCATTTTTTCCCATGCTCCCTAAACCTTATAATGGACATTTCTTTCATTCATCATTTTTTTTAAAGAACTAGTCAAACCTGTGACACCAAACTTAGATACACGAGCTACCTGCAATGTTTGCAAATATAAAGGCAGTCGCGTCACATAGTTCATAGTGTAATATAAAATAGGAAAAATATCTTAATTCATCTATATAAATATAAACAAGGTAATAATTACTTTACTATTTACCTAAATAAAAAACAACTAGTGGGTAATTACGAAATATTTGCAAGAAAATATAAAGTCAAGTTGCAGGTCATGAACTTGAGATAAAAATGTTTAAAATTTTTTATAATTATAATATAAATTATGATCTTTGACACCAAAATTAGATTGCAATAAACAAGACAGCAAAGTAGTAAATTTCTGCAGTTTGAACATCATAAACCAAGCTATACTTAAGTAAATTACCTCTAATACTTATAGCATGATTTGTATTAGATATCAGCAAATTAAACGTATTTTCTGAAACATTTGCTATATTATAATAAATTACATGCAGCATAAATTAAGTTATTTAGTCGGTCCGTGTATATATGTATGACTGGTAGAAACCAAAAGTTTTATTTATCATGTGCATTAGAAATGTAAAATAAACCAAACTTTATGACCTGTAGCATTTATTTTAGGTTGATTGTTCTATTTAAGATAACAATACTTAATTGATAACGAGTTTTGGTTAACAATGTGTGAAATGTATGAAAGAAAAATGTGATAAGAATACACAACAATGTGTGTATTTTGATGTTGTCAATATTGTGTGACAAGACCAAGACTTGATGTACAAATTTGTTGCTCTCAACTGCCTGGGCCAACAAATAAATCTTAAAACTTATCACTTTTACTTCTAAGATGGACATAAATAACTACGTAAAAATTATACTAGCTCATTATCAGCACAATTATTGTAATACAGCATAATCTATGCAATAGAACAATTGCACTTATATTTAGGAACCTTTATTTTGATGGTAAAAAATACACAGTTTAGAATTAGAATAACGTTATTTTTATATTTAAATAGCAAACTAAGCTTTTGATCTCTATCTAAGCCTTATTTTTAGGTTCTTATAAGCGAAAAGAATTTGAGAAAATTTGAAAAATATGGTAACAAGAGAAATTTACTTTTATTAATGCGAGAAATTAGGAAAATTAATGTTTCCCCTATGCTCTACAATACATTTAGCATCAAAAACATGGCGACAAACCGCAAAGTGCAAAGTTTATATATACATCTTAATATTTAAACTAGAAAATATTATATATACTAAAGCATAATTATTTATGTTGCTATAATTTAGCATGGTTTATGCTATGACATAAATGCGGAATAAATTACGTAAGTTATGGTTTTATAGTAGTTCCAATATTAACATAAATAGCTCAAAACTATAATAGGATTTAATTAAAAATATATATAGGAATAAATAAATTAACTTTCGTAATATTATTTAGATATCTTTTTTTTTTTTTTTTAAGATAAGTATAGCGCATAGTTTACTTTTGAGACATAAGATGATGAAATACTGATAATTATTTCGTCTTATAAAAATTACAATTGCGTCAAAGTTACATAAAGTGATCAAAATAACCTCAAAAACCAGGATGTAAAGATCAAAAGTTGAACATGTGAGTTGAATAAAAAAGAGGTTTGGAGAAACCAAGCACGTGCATACATGAGGGAGAGAGATTTTTGCAGTTGATAATTTGGGTATAAAAGGACAATTTGACAGCAATAACTTTCATTACACCTACACTTGCCTAGAAGACGAAACAACTTTTGACGTGACACTTCTGCAAAACATAACTTTGGTAAGTATAGGAAGGCAATTATTTAAAATACCTTTAGTACTGTACGACTTAACATTTGTGAATCATATAATTATTTTAGAATTGAGATTCAAATATACGTTATTACTTGATTATACACATGTTGAAATATTAAGAGCATTAAATTAAGTTGAATTAAAAATAACTCTTTTTAATATTCAGAAATAGTGATAATTTTTTATTTTAAAATGTCGATAAAAATTTGTTGTTAGATAGTCTATTTTTATTTTTTTTTTTTTGAAAATTTCAAGGTGAAAAACATGTAGTTTCTTTTGTTAATTACTAAAATTAGTTTTTAAATAACTAAAATAGGTCCAAAGTGTTTTTACATAATCTGTATTATGGTAAATATGAAGCAATTGATTGGAAATATTTAAAAATTTAAACACTTGATTAAATTTAAACTTTGATTACAAAGTTACACCACAAAATATATGTAGCGTAATTTAAATATAAAAATAATATTAAAGCTTGATTTACGATGTTATTTTCAAGCAGATATGTTAAGTAAATTGACTTATATACATGGATGTTCTTATCTCTGCCAGTTACATATTGAAACCTCATTTTACACGGAGAAATATATTTGCTAGCACGGGAAACAAATAATTTGTTTTAAATATTTTTGATAATAATTGATATTAATTAATACAACTAAATAACTGTTTGTTATAAACAAAGTTAATAATTACGCTATTTTAAGTTTTTTTAAATAATTTGCCTAAAATATTCTTCATGTTGTTAACAGGAATTATTATTTCGTTCAGATATATTCAAGATTACAGTTTGCATAAACTTATATTTATATCAAATAACAAAATAGCCGTTAATCTAATATTTGATATATTTTTTAAGTTGGCCTCTGTTATAAATTCTGACATTTAAAATTTCTTTTACAAAATAACAACTTAAACGACATATTTATAAAGTATATTTATTTATTATTTAGCAGCATCAATGAAATTTACATGCCATATTGTTGTAGAAAACATTGATGCCTTTTTTTATTATAGTAACAATATTTTATTAATAAAAAAATGCATCACATAATAGACGTTGTGTGTGATCTTTATAAAGTCTCAAAAGTCAATCAATGGGTCAAATATGCAATCAATAAAATAATCAATGAATTAGTCCAAGTTACATAGAAAATAAATATATAAACACATTTTCCAGTGTTTTTGCATAATATATCGAAATATCACAATTTAATATCATAATTAAGAAATATAAGCAAGTGATTAAAGTCAGTGCTAGTTCACGGACGAGAGATAAATATATTTATAACTGGCTTTAATTTTCATATCAAGACATTTATCTTTTGACATTTAATATTTATCTTCTTTTTTTTAATTAAAAAATAATTTGAATCACAAAAAACACCTTAACTTATTTAATTCCATAGTATTTTATTTTTAGTAAGTGTGATATTTAAAATTATATTTTTTATGTGAATTTCTAATATGTATTATAAAGAAATATTTTGACGTTATTAAAAATTTAGCACTAATTGCTAAATTTTAATATAAATTAATGGAAACTGCAATCTTAAATTTAACTTTACAAATTAAATATGTCTGTAAACTACATCAAGAAACGTTTATGCAATAAATCAACAATTTTAAACAAGAAAACTTACCATATAGTTTATTTAGTTCTAAAGCGAATAGTTATTTGTAGTTTTCATATTTTGTACGGTATTAAAAAAAGGTGAATTAAAAGCTATTAATTTATTAATCTGTTAACTAAATATTAAAAAAAATCACAAATGTGATGTAAATTTCAAAAGTAAAAAAGGGGAAAAAAATGTTAAGTTATCTAATGATCTAAGGACAACTAAAAATTACATGGCATTTATCGCTGAGCTATATATATATATATATATATATATATATATATATATATATATATATATATATATATATATATATATATATATATATATATATATATATATATATATATATATATATATATATATATATATATATATATATATATATATATATATATATATATATATATATATATATATATATATATATATATATTAGAGCTGTAAAAAACTCGAAATTTTTTTAACCCGGGCTGAAATTTTTTAGCACGGTTTGACTTGAAACCCGGGTTAAGCTTGAAATCGAGCTTAAACTCGAAAAACGAGCCAAAGCTCGGAAAGCTCAATATTTGAGCTGAAGTTTGAAAACGAGCTTTCGAGCCTATGAAGAAAAAAGCTCGATTTTCATTACAATATAAATGTTTTTGAAGGGAAAAAGTCATAAATTAAATAAAATATTTTTTCATAATATTTTAACAGCCTATGTTTTCATGATATAATATTAAAAACACCATTTTAAACAAAAGTTACAAACTTTTTTTTCTTTGCCTTCTGCAATTTTTTTCTTTAGCTCGATTTTTTTTCAAAAGCTCGTTTTTTTTACGAGTCATTCACGAGCTTAACTCGAAATAGCTCGTTTTCGAGCTAAAAGCTCGAAACCCGGGTTGATCATTTTCAAAAAAACGAGCACCCGAAGATTTTGGCCCGGGCGGGTGCTCGAACCGGTTTCAATTTACAGCTCTAGTATATATATATATATATATATATATATATATATATATATATATATATATATATATATATATATATATATATATATATATATATATATATATATTTATATATATATATATATATATATATATATATCGATCTTTTCGCGTCAAGATGAAGCTACTACACTTAACAAATTTCCGAGGAATGAACGATCTACACTTTACAAATTCACGGTTACCTGAAGCATCTGCTATATAAAACAGGTAGGTGAAGCTCCAGGTAGCTGCAAATTTGTAAAGTGTAGATCGTTCATTCTTCGGAAATTTGGAAAGTGATCGCGTTTTCACATGTTTGACATGACTAAGTTTTTAAGTAACATTTCTTCTTTACTTTGTGTTATTATTATTATTCATAACCATCTTAGTTTGCGAGATATCAGTCAGTCACCTACCCCCTTAATAAATAATTTTTAATTATTTACGTATAATATAGTTCAATTTTACAGTAAAACAAAATAATTTTTTGTAAAGAAAATTAAAAGGTTTTATAATATAAAGTTTGCGATGTAAATCTGATCATTTATATTTGTTTTATTTTACAGAAATGTTCTTCAAGACGACCATTCTAGTTTTGCTGATGATGCAGTGGAAATTTGAACACATTACAGCTAAGGTAAGATCTCAACTTTTGTCAATTTATTTTCTTTACATTTGTAAAATATAAAATATCAACTTTGAGGCAATAGTTTGCTACAATTTGAAACATCTGATAACTGTCTTATGGCGTTTTTTTTATAACTTCTTTGCTTGAGTTTTTTTTTTTTCAAAATATAATACACAGAGAATTTAATCAGGGCTAGTGGTATAAAAATAGAAGGGATTCATCACCAAGATAACATAGTTAACTTTTAAAAAGTTCTGATTGTTGTAAATACTTAAGAGAGTTTCTCAAAATACAACACTGTTATCTTGTTGATGAATCCCACCCAATTACTAAACATTTCTGCATTATCTTTAAAAGATCGTATATTAGATTCCTATTTGTATAATATAACTTTTTAAAATCTGAAGTAAAACAATAAAAGTGGTTGCAGTGTTACAAAATGTTTATTACACTGCACCAAATAAATTTCACTGAAAAAAAATTTAAACAGCGATAAAAACAGACATTATTTCAATTAAAGCAATTTTTTAATTTAAAAAAAAAAGTTTTATTTTCAACGTGAAAATTATTTTACTTAGCAGAAAGTTTTCTTGCCTTAAACATAAAAAAAATTGCATGACATTTATATGGTCTTGAAATAAATATTTTAGGAAAAATAAATTATATTTGTGTAAATAAAACTTCTTAAAAATGCTCTTTATTTTAAATATAATTTTTGAAATTCAGATCAGAATGGTAAAAACAATTAAAAAAAATTGAACCGTCTAGTGACGTATTGGCTACTGTCTTACTTGAAATAAAATTTAAATTTCAAAAAATAATTTAAACATAAAGCAGCATTTTTAAGAACCTTTATTCACCAATGTTATTTGTTTTCCCAAAAAAAAAAATTCAGATCATAGAAGTTGCAAGTTGTCTATTGCTAAGTTGTATTCTTTAAAGATTATTTATTAAGATTAACTAAAAAAAAAAAACACGTTGTGTTAGAAGTGGAATAAGATAAAGTAAATTGATATTACTTTAATATATAATATATTATTGCAAGTTACCACTTACAAATAAAAGATAACATTTTAAATTAAATGCTTACTTTTTCAATCAAACAGAAGATTTTTAAGTTAATAATAATAACACAACTGTTTTCAGAACACACACAAAAAATTAAATCCATTCTAAGATTTTTTCGATGATATAGCATGCGCTTTGCTGGTTATAAATAAAGTAAAAAGAATTATTAAGGAAATTAGTTTCTCTTTTGAGTATTTCCATTCCAAGTCGACCACTTTAAGCCTTAGTAACAAAAAAATAGAAAAACGTTTAATTTTGTAAATATGTATAATTTTATATAAAAATAAACACACACACAAACTAATAATATAAATATTTCCATTGACATGTTTCAGGCTCAATATTTTGATTCAAAATTAGATGATCTTAGTAACGATATTAAACAACTAGCCAAGAAGTTTGAAAGAAATGCAAAAACAACCGAAGACACGATGCTGGAGTTAAAAGGAGAAGAAAATGTTTTGTTATCAATATTGACAGGCCAACAGAGAGCACTGGAAAACAAGATGGACGTCGTGAGAAATAATACAGATGATTTGAATCAGGCACTGGGTCAACTAGGGCCGAACCAAAATGTAATGATGCAGGGGCAGAGTCATATGACACAGACCCAAGACAAAATGAAGAAAGGACTGAGTGAAGTCAAACTGACCCAAGACGAAATAAAACAGGGACAGAGTCAAATGAAACTGACCCAAGACGACATGAAGCAGAAACTGAGTCAAATGAAACTGACTCAAGACAACCTACAGCAGGGACAGAGTCAAATGAAACTGACCCAAGCTGAAGCCAACAATAAAATAAACTTTATATTTCATGCAGTTCAGAAACAATCATGTGATCTGGCTTTACAATTGGAAACACACATCTTCAACAACAAGAGATATTACTTCTCATACAATCAGCCTACGATGTCCTGGTCTGAGGCTGACAAATTCTGCAAGTCACATGGCATGGACTTGGTCAGCGTTGAAACACAACAAGAGTGGGACGCTCTGAAGCCTGAAGTTGGGAAATTGTATAGTAAAATAGATGCTCCCTGGTCTAGTGGCAGTGATGCTGCACAGGAAGGTAAGTGGAAGTGGACGTCAACTGGAACTGACGTCACGTTTTTGGCTGGACTGTATAGTATGCATAATGCTACAAGTCAAAACTGTTTATATCTTTATACTGCAGGATGGTCAGATTACCCTTGTTCAGGCAAATTACCTTTTATATGTAAACAAAATACTTTATGTTAAACATAAACAAATCAGTGTTCAATGTTATAACATTTGTTATTTAACAGTCAAGGAATTTAAGTAAAGCAAACATGCAAATTTTTATATAGTATAATATTTATATCATTTACATTTATTTTTGTTTTTGTAATAAAACCTACGTAATAACCAGACTGCAGTTTAATATTTTCAATACTTTGTTTGGAAAATTGTATTTAACACCAAATTAAAAATCATTTTTTGTAATAAAAAATTATTTACATAACTGTAATAATAAATTTTGTTTCTTTTACACTAAATTTGTTTAATTTAGTTCAAAATATATATTTGTTAAATAGATTTTTTTTGCATTTAATATTTTATTTTTGTGCGATATTTTACCCTGCAAATATATAAGTTAAGTGATAAAGTTTTTGTATTGTTGTTTATATGTTACAAGGTCACTGTAGTAAATGTTTACTCTCAAACACAACCATCAATAAATATATAAAAATTTTAAACATGCAATTTTATTTCGACATTTCTTTCTTAAATAAAAATTAAAAAAGCTGTACAATTTGATTACAAAAATACATACAAATGTATTCAAAATATTTTATTTCATAGTTACAGACTTTTACATATTTGTGAATTTATTGCTTCTAAATGTTTGATTATATCTATAAATAAATAAAAATGTTAATAAATAAATAAACAAATAAATAAATAAATAGATAAATAAATAATTAGATAAATAATATAAATAAATAAATAAATATATAAAAAAATAAAAAAATATATAAATAAATAAATAAATAAATAAATAAATAAATAAATAAATAAATAAATAAATAAATAAATCAATAAATAAATAAATAAATAAATAAATAAATAAATAAATAAATAAATAAATACATAAATAAATAAATAAATAAACTAGATTATAATGACCCCTTTACAGTTATGCAACATTTTCCACACACAAGTATAGCAGGTTGCCTACTTGGTGTGGTTTAACGGACTTTGTTATTTTCTTATTTCTCTCTCTCTATTTGAATTTTGTTCTAAATAATTTTTTTTTGTAAATATTGAATAAAAAACAATTATTGAAAGCAATTTATGTTCCGTGCTACAGAATTGAAAGTTCATACTATATGAACGCTTCATATGCAAAAGCAGATATTCAATTTTGTCAGCAAGTGTCATTTTCTCTTACTTAAGTGTAGAGAAATGAACCATGCAGTCGATGTTGAATGTCAGCTTATGCTACTGAAGTCTATTCTCTGTAATCTCTCTCTCTCTATTTACTTTTTGAGTTCTACTTCTTTCCATGCTCGCTAAACATTAAAATGAACATTTATTTTATTAATTACTTTTTTAATTTTATTTATTTTAATTTTCCTTTTTTTAAAAGCCTGTAGTGCTTGCAATTATAAAGGAAGTCGCGTCACTTTAAGTGACACTTAAGTAGCAAAAACTACAGTGAAGGTAAACAAAAATATTAGGCAAATGTATGATGGTGAGATTTTTTAGTGTAATATAAAATAGGAAAAATATATAAATTCATATATTTAAATATAAACAAGTTAATAAATACTTTATTATTTACGTAAATAAAAAAACAACTTGAAGGTCATGAAGTTGAGATTAAATTGTTTATAATTTTTCACATATGTGAAAAAAATTTTTTTTATATAAGATAAATTATGATCTTTGACACTAAAATTAGTTTGCAATAAACAAGACAGCACAGATGTAAATTTGTGCAGTTTAAACATCATAAACCAAGCTATACTTAAATAAAGTACCTCTAATACTTATAGCATGGTTTGTATTAGAAATCAGCAAACTATACGAGTTTTTTAAAGCATTTGCTAAATTATCATAAATTACATGCTGCATAAATTAAGTTATTTAGTTGGTTCGTGTATATATGTATGACTGGTAGAAAACAAAAGTTTTATTTATCATGTACATTAGAAATGTAAAATAAACGAAACTTTATGACCTGTAGCATTTAGTTGAGGTTCGATGTTATGATGTTATCGTCGCATCAATTAAGATACTTTTGCTCACAAAATATGATTAAGTATTGCAGTGTACTGGCTGGCTACTAGATTGCTGTGTACTTTTGTGTGTCAATCTTAAAGTAGTCAAGCCAAAGAACGTCAAGCAATAACAATTACATTGGTCACGTGATATCCATGTATTTCAAATATAACTGATACATCGCATTGTAATAAAAAAGACAAAAACGCGTGTATTATTTCTGTCAGTAGTTCAAATAATCAAAAGTTTATTATTGTGTTAGCTTACTCTGCAACTCTGCAAATAAAAAGTAAACAAAGAAGTGTCACGTGACAATAAAAAGTGCTCAAGTTATGATTGTCATGTTTTATTTTTTTTAATCTTTTTATTAAACACCATGGTGTACAGTTTCGATCAAATGAATAATTACCATTTAAACTCGATGTTTTTTACCGCGTTAAATTTTGTTCAATTTTGCAACCTTGTTTATGATTATTCATTGAACTCTATATTCTCAATCACATCTATATTCAAATTCATTGAGTCTATATATTGTAATAGTTGACAAATACACCACAAGAAGTCACCTGTGATGCACTCAGGTAGACAATCCGGCGGGTAAATATTTTGCTTGCTTGCTTGCTCATTCTCTCTCTCTCTCTCTCTCTCTCTCTCTCTCTCTCTCTCTCTCTCTCTCTCTCTCTCTCTCTCTCTCTCTCTCTCTGTCTTCTAAGAAATGCATTTAATGTTTTTTTTATGTTTCAAAATAACTGCTGACTTACCGATTTGCCCGATTAAGAGATTAAAATTAAGATTTTTTTTTTATCATTTATATCAATATGATTTGTAATGACAGCAATTTGGTAAGAAAATAGTTCGAAACTTGTTATCAAACAAATACTTGAAAGCATTTCTCACAAGAGAGAGAGAGAGAGAGAGAGAGAGAGAGAGAGAGAGAGAGATAGAGAGAGAGAGAGAGAGAGAGAGAGAGAATGAGCAAGCAAGCAAGCAAAATATTTACCCGCCAGATTGTCTACCTGAGTGCATCACAGGTGACTTCTTGTGGTGTCTTTGTCAACTATTACAATATATAGACTCAATGAATTTGAATATAGATGTGATTGAGAATATAGAGTTCAATGAATAATCATAAACAAGGTTGCAAAATTGAACGAAATTTAACGCGGTAAAAAACATCGAGTTTAAATGGTAACTATTCATTTGATCGAAACTGTACAGTACATATGACTTTACATCAAATAATATTTTTATCACGTGTTGCTTACGTGCGCTCTCCGCCATGTTTAATATTACCGAGCCGGTATGGCCGAGTGGTGAAGGCAGCTGACTCGCAAATCTGTACTCCTAACCGAGTATAGGTTCGAGCCACTGCACGGTGCGTACGTGAAGTTTGAGAGCACAACACGTTCCACGATGCATGTTTAAATGCATTCCATGACGACGCACAGTTCTCGGGAGGTGCATGATTGATGTGATTGCACCGACCAGTCTGCCTAGATGTATCCACGGTTTCTTTAGAATGTCTTGGCGAATGCCGAACTGTGTACATAGTCCGTGGCCGGCCCGTGTGTGCTTTTTCATTAATTGGAAAGTCCTTACCTGTCGATAAGACAATGTCTTGACTGGGACTTGGATTGGTGTATAGCAAACAAACAAAACAAGTCTAGCTAAGTAACAACTGAAAAACATATTTTTTGTCAGTTTTATTGGAAACTACTTACAAAAGCGTAGAACACCTAGAATATAAACCTAAAGACTATATATCGACAATATTTTTACTTTTGAAATTATCAAATTATCATTTTTTTTCCTTTTATTATTGTGCTTCTTTTAAATGAAAAATATTATAAATATTTAATTATCAGAAACTATGATATACGCTCGTCTGGTCATCGTAACTAGAAAGTTAACTTCGAGTTTTTTTGTGTATAGTTGTTGGTAATTTCCTAAATGTATAAAAAACAACACAATATCATATTTTAATAAGCGCAAAAAAAAAAAACGCTTCATAAAACTATTCGTAACAAAATTGCATCTTCTCGCTTGCAGTCAGATGGAAATTTTCTTTTCCCTCAATGCTCTCTAAACTTACAAACATATCACACCATTATTATTTTAACTTAAAAAAAAAAAATTTTCATTACACATTTCTAATATTTGCTTTAACTTAAAGTTTAAAAGAGCTATAATTAATAAGTTACAGAAAAATTATTAGGAAATAAATAATATTGAACAACTTTTAGAATGCAGCAGTTACATTTATGTGTTTAATAAATTTGAACGTAAATAATAAAACATAAACCGACCAGGGGCGGATCCAGGGGGGGGGCGGTGGGGGCGACCACCCCCCCCCCCCCAAACGGCCCGCGTGGGTGGAAAAAAATGAGCAAAAGTTGAAAAAAATTTAGTCAAGAAAAAAATTTGTTTGCGCCTTCGGCGCAACTTTTATTGCTGGATAAGCGTTTGAATCCTGATGACAGTAAATACAGTATAAAAAAAAAATCTTTAACATCCCCTAGTCTAATAATTGTCATGTCATCAGGGTAATATATCTGAGATATAGTTCTGTTAATACTTGGACATCTACGAAATATTTTGCTCGCGATAAGAACTATAAAAAAAAATACTTTCATGTAAATTTTATAAATTTTATCTCAAAATATTTTTCCATCTAAATATAAGTTTTATGTTTTACAATATCATAATAGTTTTAAAAATTGCAAAACAATTTTTAACAATTTTTAGTAAATTGGTTTATAAAAATAATAATAATTAAAAATAAACTAATAATAATAAAATAATACACAATATTAATAATTTATTTAAATGTTGCTCTTTTTTTCAAGTTTGTTTGTTTGTTTGTTTTTTTTCAGTGAAATAACATTAATAATTTTACAAAGAGATGAAAATTGAAAATATTTCAGAAATCATTTGTACAACTTTTACTTTTTTTTTTTTTTTGCTTACATAAAAAAAAAAAAAAACTACCAAATAAAAAAATTTGCAATTCAAGAATATTTTTTCAAAGGCATACTAATTTTGCAATTTTTTCGAAAAAGGGGCGTGGTCAAATAAAATTTTTCGCCTCCGGCGCGCTACTCCCCCCCCCCCAGATCCTACATGGTTAATTTTCTAGGAGATCGCCCTTCCCCCAAACAGAATTCCTGGATCCGCCCCTGAAACCGACTTAGGTATTTTCATGCAATTCCTGTGTCTGGGATAAAATTTAAGTTAAAAAATTCCTAGTTTGTGCAAAAATATTTGACAAAAATAAAATAATAATAAAATAATAAAGTTGTAAGCAAGTTCACAGAAAACATTTTTCATTTTCTTATCTGCTTACCTTTTTAAAAAAAGTAATTCACATATTTTTACTTTTCGAACGTTCACAATATAAAGCTTCACAATATGTTAATAAAACCACGAATAACATTAACATAAATTAGTATTTTGTGAGCAGAATTTTTATTTCAGTGTTTACTTTTTAAATAATGATTTTATTTTGAATTCGTGCGTATACAATGTTTGTAATGCACTAAATTCTTACAAAATTTACCAAAAAATTTATTTGTTTTTATTAGACATAAAAAAAGTTATGAATTTCATTTAATTTGCTTAATAATATAAATTTCAAAAGATATTTAAAAATAATTTTAAAAAAGAAAAAGTAATAGCAATTGTAAACAATTAACCTACTTTGCACATTCTATGTTAAGTTAATACAGTCATAGACATAGACAAAACATAATCATTACAAATTATGAAAACAACATGAAAAATAATTAGAAAGTAAAAATGTGTATTCCAGTGTTACCAGAAAAAAGGAAAACAGCAAATAATACTCTAATAATGCGAGTAAAATACTTTTCAAAATTTTGTATTTTTATGTAAATGGTAACAAATCAGCATGACAGACTGGCAAAGGTCACAAGTACTTGAAATACCACGTAACTTAAATATGACATCTCACGTCACATCGTCTAGGAAGAGGAGCAGCGCAGTTGTCTACGTCGTCGATTTACACCAAGAAGATCAGCGTTCGAATTCCAACACCGGAAGAGCAAGGGTCATGCGTGTGAGTGGGGCAGTTTAAGAGGGTTGTGTTGACGAAGAAAAAGAAGAAGACTCAAGAGTATCCAAGTTCGACTTGCAAGCCGTGGCAGATCGATCCAGGTAAGTTGTCGTGATGCGTGCGTGTTGTAACCAAGTGTTACGAAGAACCAAGACTTATTGTATTATGCGTCAAGAAAGAATATATATTAAAATTGTGAACCTCAAGACAACAAACAACAGTGAAACATCAACCTCCTTTTTGTTCTGACGTCACAAACCTTATATAGAAATAACATATTTTTATAACAGGAAATAATATTTATCTTAATTCATATTATACATGGACAAAAATAGCCACGTAATATTTATGCTAGCTCCAAGCAGCAACAATTATAAATAACATAATTTATACTATAGCGTGTA
>OX439133.1:35408200-35455491 GCA_949318235.1 Ecdyonurus torrentis
ATTAATTATACAAAATATTTATGAGCTGCCATTATAGTGGTCAGAAAGACACAGGCCAACAAAGGAAAAAAACGTTATTTTATATTTAAAAAGCAAACTAAGCTTCAAACTTCAATCGAAGCCTTATTTGTGGATTCTTATAAGCTAGAAAATTTTGAGAAAATATGAGAAATATGATTGCATTAGAAATTTATTTTAATTATGCGAGAAATAAGGAAAATCAATGTTTCCCATATGCTGTTCAATGCATTAGGCATCACAAATATGGCGACGAAGATCAAGAATGTGCAAAGTGTCTACATCATAATATTTAAATTAGAAAATATTATGTAGTATTGCATAATTATTTATGTTGCTATAATTTAGCATGGTTTATGCTATTTAATAAAAGCAGCATAAATTACGTATTTTGCACTTTACTTGTAGTTTTCATATTAACACAAATAGCTCAAAACTAAAATAAGATTCAAATAAAATATATACAGGAAAATACGAGCTATTTTTTGTAATAATATTTAGAAAAAGTTTTTTTATTTATATTATATATTTTTTTAAGATAAGTTTAGAGCTAAGGTTACTTTTGCGACACAAGATGATGAAATACTGATAATTATTTCGTCTTATAAAAATTACAATTACGTCAAAGTTACATAAAGTGATCAAAATAACCTCAAAAACCAGGATGTTAAGATCAAAAGTTGAACATGTGAGTTGAATAAAAAAGAGGTTTGGAGAAACCAAGCACGTGCATACATGAGGGAGAGAGATTTTTGCAGTTGATAATTTGGGTATAAAAGGACAATTTGACAGCAATAACTTTCATTACACCTACACTTGCCTAGAAGACGAAACAACTTTTGACGTGACACTTCTGCAAAACATAACTTTGGTAAGTATAGGAAGGCAATTATTTAAAAATACCTTCAGTACTGTACAACTTAACTTTTGTGAATTATTAAATTATTTTAGAATTGAGATCTAAATATTTGTTATCACTTGAGTACTATTTTTGAAATATTTAGAGCATTAAATAAATTTAAATAAAAATAAAGTTATATTAATATTCAGAAATAGTGATAATTGTTTTTTTTAACATGTCAACAAAAATGTCTTTCGTTAGATAGTAAAATTAGATTTTTAATAACTAAAATATGTCAGAAAGTGTTTTTTATGTTCTATATGGGATTTTAAAAATTAATCAATTAGTTTTAAGTATTTTATTTTATAAATTCGATTTGATTTGTACTTTATTTTCAAAGTTAGAAAGAAAAATAAAAAAATAACGGATTTCATACTGTAATTTAAATATAAAGTTATTTTATAGCTTGTTTTTGCGATGTTTAAACTTCAACGCCACAATTTAATATTAAACACTTGCAAATACAAATTTGTGTGGTTATATTTGCTTTTATAAGTATAATTTACTGTATCAATAAAATTTACAGTGATCAAAATTAATAAATATTTCTAAATCATGTTGTTGTAAAAGACGTATGTGCTAATTAATTGAGTAAATTAGTTCATTAATAATAAAAAAGAATCACATAATGCATAAATATGTGTTGATCGTTATAGAGTCTCAAAAATCAATCATTGGATCGATAAATAAATCAATAAATCAGCAAATAAATGAACTGATTATCAAGCAAACAATAAAATAATCAGTCAATAAGACAGTTAAATTTATATAACAATTAAATATATTAACACCTTTGTTGCATTGTTATGTCATAATATATGGATATACCAAATTTTAATATGATAATTACAAAACATAAGCGAGCTATTAAATACAAAAAGTCAAGTTGTAGGTCACAGATAAGAGATAAATATTTTGATGACTGTTTTAAATTTTCATGACAAGAAATTTAACATTTGACACTATAGTTAAGAAAGAAACTTGCGATTATTTAGGATTGATTGTCAGGACTTTTAATACAACTTTACTTCTTTTTGTTACTTTCTATGTTTTTGTATAAATAAATGTTTTAAATCACAACAACACCTTAATATTAATTAATTTATAAGTTAAAATTTCAAATTATTTATTGTTTTAGGATAACTATTCAAATAAGTAAAAATTAAAAATTAGATTATTTTTTGCCAATTTTGAAAATGTTTATAAATAATTTTGACGTCATTAAAAATTTAGCACCCATTGCTAAATTTTAATATAAATTTATACAAAATTTGATCTTAAATGTATCTGAATAAATTATTTGTGCATGTAAACTACATGAAGAATCGTTTCTGCAATAATTCAAACATTTTGGCACAAGAAAACTTGTGATATAGTGAATTTATTTATAAAAAGAACAATGATATTTTTTATTTGTCAATTTTCAATGATAGGTCATACAAAATAAATAAGAAAATACAAAGAAATAAAAAATAAAAATAAACTTAAGCATTGTATAACTTTAAAAAACTTAATATTTTTGTTTAATTTTTAGTAGTAAATGAACGCTAAAATTACATAAAAATGCATTTAAATTTGCCTAATATTTTCTTTTCATACACATATTATATAATTAAGTTCTTCAATGAAAACATAGAAAAAAATTTAAAATCAAGAAATTTAAAAAGTGTAAAAATATAAAGCTTGTGATATTAGTTTTTTTATTTATATTAATGTTTTCTTTTTTTACAGAAATGTTCTTCAAGACGACCATTTTAGTTTTGCTGATGATGACGTGGAAATTTCAGGACATTACAGCTGAGGTAAGATCTCAACTTTTGTCAATTTATTTTGTTTACATTTGTAAAATATAAAATATCAAGTTTGAGGCAGTAGCTTGCTACAATAATCAAAGTTTAAACATTTTACTTTTTTATTTTAAGAATTTCTTTTCAAAATATAATTAACATGTACTAAAAATTAATCAGGGCTAGTAGTATCAAAATATTGTTTACTTAACATTTCTGCATTAACTCTTAACTTTTACGGTTGTTAAAAATTTAAAAGACAGCTTTTAATATATTAAATAAAATAATAAAAGTAGTTTAGAATCTAAAAAATATGTTTGCTACTTAACAATAAAAAATAACAATAAATTTAAATCACGATAAAAACATTCAATTTCAAAAAAACAAACTTTTAATTTAAAATAGTATGACATTTTATTTTCTTAGAAGAAAGTTTGCTCGTCTTAAACAATAGACAACTTGCATGACATTTGTTATGGTCGCAAAACCACTCTTTAGTAAAATTAATAACATTGATGGTGTTATAAAAGCTCTCTTAAATAATGCTCCTTCATTTTTAGATAAACTTTGAAATTGAAATCGGAAAAAAGAATTAAATACGAACCATCGTTAGACGTAACGGCCACCGCCTCACTTGAAATAAAATTTGAAATAAAAAATTATGTTGAGCATGCTGTAGCATGTTTTAAGAAGTTTTATAAACAATATTATTACTTAATTATAAAAAACAATAAAACAATCTTCAGGCCATAAAAATTGCATGCAAGTTGTCTATTGATAAGTTTTTTTCCTTTGACAATTATTTTAAACGTTTAACTTTAAAACTAAACATTGTGTTATCAATAGAAAAAAAAAAAAAAAAATTATTTTATTGTACTTTTGGATATAAAATATTTTATAGCTTTCTTCTGATTACAAATAAGAGTAAACAATAAAAAAAAAGCACCCCATTTTTTCAATCAAATTAGAAAATTTTTAAACTAAAAATAATTCTAAAACTGTATTTAGTACACAAAAATATATTTGAAAATTTTCTAGAATATTTGAAATTTTTAATATTATTTTTGCTGGTTATAAATGCCGTACAAAGATTAATTACTTTAATTTAGTTCCTCTTTTCAGTATTTCCACTAAAATTCGGCCATTCACTGCCTTAATAAAAAAAAAAATTATGTTTTTCAACACACAGGGTGTTCATAAATAAAACATAGAAAACAAAACTAAAAAATAACCTTTTTAGATATCAATTGAAACCCTAAAATCTGTCATTTATAAAAACAAAATCATAATAAAAATTAGTCACGAGGTTTACTCACAAACATGAAAAACAAAAAGGTCATTTTTTTCGGTGACTGCCATAATGATTTTTCTTAAGTTTGCCAAGTTTTCCTATTTTTATTCTGCATCTTTAGATACACTTTTTGGTCAGTTCCGGCTCCGAATTCTCACATACTTTGTCTATGATGCACATAGCACCTTTTCTAGTATGGTAATATAAAATCGTATCTAGTCAAAGTTTGCATCATTTCATAAGATTAAAAACAATAAGTTAACTTTATTTCACTTAACGAGTGTCATTAAAGGGAGAGGGAGGGACAAAGAAGAAAATCTTAAAATATTGCTTCCTTTTTTTAATAACTTTAAATACATATAAAATAAAAAAAAAAATTTAAAAGCTGAAAACAATGACAAAAAAAAATAGTTAAAAAAATGAAATTTGCAAATCCCTAAAATGTCAATGTTTTCAGCTTTTAAATGTTGGTTTTTGAATTATATGTATAGCATAAAAAAATATAAAGAAAGCATCTCAAGAGCTTTTTTTTACTTTGTCTCTCTCTCTCTCTCTCTCTCTCTTACTTTAATGAAACCTGTAATGCACAGAAAAGAAAGAAAAAAAATATTTTTCTTTTTTAATCGTATGAAATGATGCAAATTTTGAATAGACACGTTTTCAACCTGCAATACGATACAAAATGCCATATGCATCATAATGAGAATTTTCAGTTTATATTAAACAAAAATTGTTTGTAAAGTCGGATGATAAAAAAATGGAATTGAGACAAACTTAACTAACTGGGCAGTCACCACAAAACATTTGGGGGGGGAGGGGGGGGGGGAGGGTGGATGATTGTGAGCAAACCACGTGACTAAAAATTGTATTGCTTTCATTTTCATTATTACAGATTCCAGGCTTTCCATTGATATCAACAAAATTAATTTTGAGTATAAACTGATATGTTTCATTCAAGTTTACTTTTCTCAAAGACTTAATGGAGACTCTGTATCAGTATAATTATATAATAAATATCTTTCCATTGACGTTATTGTTAATATGTTTCAGGCTCAAGATATTGAATCAAAACTAACTGAGCTGAGTAATGACATAAAACAACTTGCAAAGCAGTTTGAAAAAAATTCAAAAACAACTGAAGACACGATGTTGGAGTTGAGAGGAGAAGAAAACTTTCAGTTGTCAATATTGACAGACCAACAAAGAGCACTGGAAAACAAGATGGACGTCGTGAGAAATAATCAGGATGATTTGAATAAGGCACTGAGTCAACTAACGCAGAATCAAGACGAAATGAAGCAGGCACTGAGTCATATAAAACTGAACCAAGATGAAATGAAGCAGGAACAGGGTCAAATGAAAGTAGCCCAAGACGAAATGAAGCAGAAACAAGGTCAAATGAAACTGGCCCAAGATGAAATGAAGCAGGGACATAGTCAAATGAAACTGACCCAAGACAAAGACCATATTAAAATAAATTTTATATTTGAAGCAATAAAGAAACTTCCATGTGAGCTGGCTTTACCAAGCTTGAAAACCCAGACCTTCAACAACAAGAGATATTACTTCTCATACGACCAGCCTAAGATGTCCTGGCCTGAGGCTGACAAATTCTGCAAGACACATGGCATGGACTTGGTCAGCGTTGAAACACAACAAGATTGGGACGCTCTGAAGCCTGAAGTTGGAAAACTAGTTAGTAAATTTAATTATTTTCCTTGGTCTAGTGGCAAGGATGCTGCACAGGAAGGTAAGTGGAAGTGGACGTCAACTGGAACTGACGTCACATTCTTTGCTGGACTGTATTATATGGCTAATGATACAAGTGAAAACTGTTTATTTCTTCATCCTGCACGATGGGGAGATATGCCTTGTTCATACACATTACCTTTCATATGTGAACAAAATACTTTATGTTAAGCATAAGCAAATCATTGTTCAATGTAAAAACATTTGTTATTTAACAGTCAAGGAATTTAAGTAAAGCAAACAGGCAAATTTTTATATAATATAATATTTTTATCATTTATATTTATTTTTGTTTTTGTAATAAAACCTACGTAATAACCAGACTGCAGTTTAATATTTTATATACTTTGTTTGGAAATTGTTTTTAACACCACATTAAAAATTATTATTAAAATTATTAAAAATAAGTAATAGTAAATCATTTACATAACTGTAATAATAAATGTTGTTTCTTTTACACTAACTTTGTTTAATTTAGTTCAAAAAATATATTTGTTAAATATATTTTTTTGCGAGCAATATTTTATATGTGTGCGATATTTTACTCTGGAAAGATATAAGTTAAAAGATAAAGTTTTTGTATTGTTGTTTATATGTAACAAGGTTACTGTAGTAAATGTTTACTCTCCAACACAATCATCAATAAATATATAAAAATTTTAAACATGCAATTTTATTTCGACATTTCATCCTTAAATAAAATATAAAAAAGCTGTACATTTTGATTATGAAAATACACACAAATATATTCAAAATAATTTATTTCATAGTTTCAGACATTTGCATATTTGTGAATATATTTCTTCTAACCATTACATCTATAAATAAATAAATAAATAAATAAATAAATAAATAAATAAATAAATAAATAAATAAATAAATAAATAAATAAATAAATAAATAAATAAATAAACTAGATTATGATGACCCCTGTACAGTTATGCAACACTTTCCACACACAAGTATAGCAGGTTGCCTACTTGTTGTGGTGTAAGGGACTTTTTTATTGTCATATTCTTCTCTCTTTATTTGAATTTTGTTTTAATAATATATTTTTATAAATATTAAATAAAAAACAATTATTAAATACAATTTATTTACCATGCTACAGAATTGAAAGTTCATACTATATGAACGCTTCATATGTAAAAGTAGATATTCAATTTTGTCAGCAAGGGTCACTTTCACTTACTTAAGTGTAGAGAAATGAACCATGCAGTCAATGTTGAATGTCAGCGTTTGCTTCTGAAGTCTTTTATCTGAAAAAGATCTCTCTCTCTCTCTCTCTCTCTCTCTCTCTCTCTCTCTCTCTCTCTCTCTCTCTCTCTCTCCCTACATGACTCATTCTTAGACTTAACTCCAGCTAACATGTTTTCAAGCTAAATAAAGCTTGAAACCTATAGGACAAAAGTTGAAGTAAAGAAAAGTCATTCTAAGATCTGGGCCGTACGAGAATACTGGAACCAATACATGGACAAACTAACTGCAAAATAATTATGCTGTCTCATTTGTAGCATAATTTGTTTTATTCAGCATAATTATTGCAATACTTCCTAATAAATATGTTACATATAGCATAAATATTATGTTGTACAGCATAATTATTTATTGTTCTAATTTAGCAACATTTATGCTATAGTGACATACATGCAGCATAAATTACGTTTTTTTAGGTTTCTATGCATTATATGCAGCTCTATAATATTTTATTATTATTATTTTATTAATTGACGTCACTAAGTATGTAGAAACCTTACTGACAAAGAACTGACGTCACTTAGTATGTAGATACCTTACTGACATAGAACTGACGTCACTAAGTATGTAGAGACCTTACTGACACAGAACTGATGTCACTAAATATGTAGAGACCTTACTGACATAGAACTGACGTCACTTAGTATGTAGATACCTTACTGACATAGAACTGACGTCATTAAGTATGTAGAGACCTTACTGACATAGAACTGACGTCACTAAGTATGTAGAGACCTTACTGACATAGAACTGACGTCAATAAGTATGTAGAGACCTTACTGACATAGAACTGACGTCACTAAGTATGTAGAGACCTTACTGACATAGAACTGACGTCACTAAGTATGTAGAGACCTTACTGACATAGAACTGACGTCAATAAGTATGTAGAGACCTTACTGACGCAGAACTGACGTCACTAAGTATGTAGAGACCTTACTGACATAGAACTGACGTCACTAAGTATGTAGAGACCTTACTGACAAAGAACTGACGTCACTTAGTATGTAGATACCTTACTGACATAGAACTGCCGTCACTAAGTATGTAGAGACCTTACTGACATAGAACTGACGTCACTTAGTATGTAGAGACCTTACTGACATAGAACTGACGTCAATAAGTATGTAGAGACCTTACTGACATAGAACTGACGTCAATAAGTATGTAGAGACCTTACTGACATAGAACTAACGTCACTTAGTATGTAGATACCTTACTGACATAGAACTGACGTCACTAAGTATGTAGAGACCTTACTGACACAGAACTGATGTCACTAAGTATGTAGAGACCTTACTGACATAGAACTGATGTCACTTAGTATGTAGAGACCTTACTGACATAGAACTGACGTCACTTAGTATGTAGAGACCTTAAAGACATAGAACTGACGTCAATAAGTATGTAGAGACCTTACTGACATAGAACTGACGTCAATAAGTATGTAGAGACCTTACTGACATAGAACTGACGTCACTTAGTATGTAGATACCTTACTGACATAGAACTGACGTCACTAAGTATGTAGAGACCTTACTGACACAGAACTGATGTCACTAAGTATGTAGAGACCTTACTGACATAGAACTGACGTCACTTAGTATGTAGATACCTTACTGACATAGAACTGACGTCATTAAGTATGTAGAGACCTTACTGACATAGAACTGACGTCACTAAGTATGTAGAGACCTTACTGACATAGAACTGACGTCAATAAGTATGTAGAGACCTTACTGACATAGAACTGACGTCACTAAGTATGTAGAGACCTTACTGACATAGAACTGACGTCACTAAGTATGTAGAGACCTTACTGACATAGAACTGACGTCAATAAGTATGTAGAGACCTTACTGACGCAGAACTGACGTCACTAAGTATGTAGAGACCTTACTGACATAGAACTGACGTCACTAAGTATGTAGAGACCTTACTGACAAAGAACTGACGTCACTTAGTATGTAGATACCTTACTGACATAGAACTGCCGTCACTAAGTATGTAGAGACCTTACTGACATAGAACTGACGTCACTTAGTATGTAGAGACCTTACTGACATAGAACTGACGTCAGTAAGTATGTAGAGACCTTACTGACATAGAACTGACGTCACTAAGTATGTAGAGACCTTACTGACATAGAACTGACGTCACTAAGTATGTAGAGACCTTACTGACATAGAACTGACGTCAATAAGTATGTAGAGACCTTACTGACATAGAACTGACGTCACTTAGTATGTAGAGACCTTACTGACATAGAACTGACGTCACTTAGTATGTAAAGACCTTACTGACATAGAACTGACGTCAATAAGTATGTAGAGACCTTACTGACATAGAACTGACGTCAATAAGTATGTAGAGACCTTACTGACACAGAACTGATGTCACTAAGTATGTAGAGACCTTACTGACATAGAACTGACGTCACTTAGTATGTAGATACCTTACTGACATAGAAGTGACGTCATTAAGTATGTAGAGACCTTACTGACATAGAACTAACGTCACTAAGTATGTAGAGACCTTACTGACATAGAACTGACGTCAATAAGTATGTAGAGACCTTACTGACATAGAACTGACGTCACTAAGTATGTAGAGATTTTACTGACATAGAACTGACGTCACTAAGTATGTAGAGACCTTACTGACATAGAACTGACGTCAATAAGTATGTAGAGACCTTACTGACGCAGAACTGACGTCACTAAGTATGTAGGGACCTTACTGACATAGAACTGACGTCACTAAGTATGTAGAGACCTTACTGACAAAGAACTGACGTCACTTAGTAGGTAGAGACCTTACTGACATAGAACTGACGTCAATAAGTATGTAGAGACCTTACTGACATAGAACTGACGTCAATAAGTATGTAGAGACCTTACTGACATAGAACTGACGTCACTTAGTATGTAGATACCTTACTGACATAGAACTGACGTCACTAAGTATGTAGAGACCTTACTGACACAGAACTGATGTCACTAAGTATGTAGAAACCTTACTGACAAAGAACTGACGTCACTTAGTATGTAGAGACCTTACTGACATAGAAATGATGTCACTAATTATGTAGAGACCTTACTGACATAGAACTGACGTCGCTAAGTATGTAGAGACCTTACTGACATAGAACTGACGTCACTAAGTATGTAGTGACCTTACTGATATAGAACTGACGTCACTTAGTATGTAGAGACCTTACTGACATAGAACTGACGTCAATAAGTATGTAGAGACCTTACTGACATAGAACTGACGTCACTAATTATGTAGAGACCTTACTGACATAGAACTGACGTCACTAAGTATGTAGTGACCTTACTGATATAGAACTGACGTCACTTAGTATGTAGAGACCTTACTGACATAGAACTGACGTCAATAAGTATGTAGAGACCTTACTGACATAGAACTGACGTCACTAAGTATGTAGAGACCTTACTGATATAGAACTGACGTCACTAAGAATGTAGAGACCTTACTGACATAGAACTGACGTCAATAAGTATGTAGAGACCTTACTGACATAGAACTGACGTCACTAATATGTAGAGACCTTACTGACATAGAACTGACGTCACTAAGTATATAGTGACCTTACTGACATAGAACTGACGTCACTAAGTATGTAGAGACCTTACTGACATAGAACTGACGTCACTATGTATGTAGTTACTTTACTAATATAGAACTGACGTCACTAAGTATGTAGAGACCTTACTGACATAGAACTGACGTCACAGTAGGTCTGTTTGACGTCACTTAGTATGTAGATTTGCAAAGAAAATTACCTTAAACGAAGTTCGTCCCATGCTCAGCTATTTTATTCATTATTAAATTATGGCCTCCAACCGCATTAAATATGACGTCATTAGCATACACTCTATAAGAAGCAAAACAAAAATTCAATATGTATAGATGTAGTTTTGTTAAATAAGAAAACAAATGATATAATATCTTAAAGTAATGTACGTATGTCCAGCATAGTGTAACTGTCAGAGTATTTGAAATTGGAATACGTGGTTGAGTAATATACAAATAAAATCTTCAATAAAAACAACAAAGTGTCAGTTTTGTTGATAATATTCAAAATATCACTAAAGTTTTTATTTTTCGGTTATGATGCAATATTATGTGTGCGAATTTGTGTTTCAAAACTGATTGTCAGTGTGAATAAATATATTATATTTTGCAAGAAATGCCAGATAAGTGATGTTGGTGATTGATATTGTAGTATTGATCTCTTAGTGTTCATTGGTAATGAAAATACTTTGCAAACTTACAATATTAAGATTTTTGCAAACCGTGTTTCCTTGATCATATCTTAATAAATAATCTGCTAAATATATTGATAGTACCAAACATAGGCCGCACATTTATTGCAAATCATTTACCATTCATTATTGTGTCCACAAATTACTAACAAAAATTATTGTCACTGCATTTAAAGGAATAGACCAGACAAAAACATATGCATTATTATCACAAAACCCTTAATGGGACTTACATCAAACCCCAACTGTAGCGCCGTAGCAGTGATAAGAAAATGTCAACTTTTGCAACCCTCACAACATTTTCATGCTAATTTTTGTCTGTTTCTGACGTCATAAAGAGAAATATTTACGCCAATTGCATACTTTACAGTTTTTTCACACTCTCTTGCCGGGCCACATTTACATTTTGGTAAAAATTATTATTTGTTCAGTAGATCCGATTTTGTGTTAAATGATTAAAACAAAACATGTGGTCTATGGCTTTATATTATATTTTTCACGCAATAAAAGATGGAGGTGAAGGATATTTAAGAAATGATATTGACAGGTTAATATTACACTGCTAATCTTATGAAAAAAGTGAACAGTTGCAAAAAAAAAAAAATGTTTGCAAATTTTGTTCCCTATGAAATAATAATATAACATTAAATGAACAATATATAGCAACAAAAATGTCAGTTTTATTGACAATCACAAACATGTTAGTAAAATTTATTATACGGTCATGATTGAGTATTTTGTCTTTCAATTTCTTTGACAAAACATATTTTTACTACGTTATATTTGGAAACAAATGACAGATATGAAACATGCAAAAATTAGTATGAAAATGTTGTGCGGGTTGCATAAATCAAATTTTCTGATCACTGCTACGGGGCTACTGTTAGGTTTTGAGACAAACTATATAAATGGCATCAAGTGTTTTGTGATATAAATGACCATGTTTTTCTCTGGTCTATTGCTTTAATTACTAGAGAGCCACTCAAGCCTGTAGCCAAACGTCAAGTCCAAGTGACCTCTACGTTATAATATTACCTAGTGTAAGTAACTTTACGACACAAATGACAAATTGTCGTTTATTTAGTTTTAACATTGCTTTGATGCTCTTACTTAGGCCAACATTGCAGGACACTCAAATCTCTATCAACTGTTATTTTACTAATAAAGGAACAACTGCATTGAACATGACTATAAGCAAGTTTGGTCACATCCGCTTCCGTTTCTACTTGCTACGCATGCGCACTACGTCGAAACGGAAGCGGATGTGACCAAAATCACTTATAGGCGGCTTCAAAACAGTTGATACTTTATTAGTCAATTAACAAGTTTGAATTATCGAGACAAAAGAAAAGCAGGGGGAAATACAGATCAAACGATCTTAAGAATCAAATTTAAAGGCTTAGTCCAAAAAAACACATTGGCATTTATATCACAAAACACTTGATGGGACTTACATAAATAACATAAGTTTTTCTCAAAACCTAACTGTAGCGCGCCGTGGCACTAGTCAGAAAATTTAGATTTATACAACCCACAAAACATTTTCAAACTAGTTTTTGCATGTTTCTGACGTCACAAACATACAAATGTTATTTCATGTGGTCTATGCCTTTAATTTAAGATTAACAATGGATGTTACCGGCGAAGTATGCTAGCCAATCACACTCGGCGTGGAGACAGGCACGCTCCTATCCTGAAGCATTGTAATTAAGTACAAATGTGGTCCATACGTGTTGCCAGCTTAAACTTCGCACTTTCAAGCATGCATTTTTTTAACTGCTTCTTTAATAATGACGATAATTTAATATAACATAATTGACAAACCATTACTATTGTATTTTAATATTTAATTTTTTTAAATCTGCTGTAACCAAACTATCAGATTTATGAGGAATACTGTAATACACACTGCCTGATGTTTGAAGCCAACACATTAAAAAAATAAAAATAAATTGATTAATATATAATAGCTTTAAAAAATGCTAAATTTGAAACTGAGATCTGCTTCAAGTTCATTGATTAATAGGCTTGGGCATTATAAATGAAACTGAAACTTAAATATCCAAATACAAAATATGTTTAAAAATAAAATACAAACCAAAAAAAAATAAAAAACCACGAAAATCTTTATAGTCCGGCCTTTATTTTCCTCACACTATATGGGGGGATGGAAAAAATTAGTAACAAGCTACACTTTGGTACACTGAATGCTTATAGCATCAAACCGCACCAAAAAAAAGTTCGCCCATTTTTTCTAATGGGAACATGCCCATTTTTGAGTTTGTCCCGGAATCCAAAAATAATTTTTAATTTGGCTCCAAATTATCAAAAAGGAACAAACTGCATATCGTTAGAAAGCTCATTTAATCCCGCACCAAGAAAAAAATACTTCAACCCCCAATTTTTTTAATTTCATAATTAATTATCATTTTTAATTAAAAATAAAAATTAGTCATTTTTTTAATCGGGTAGAACTTTTTCGGTTTTGGATTTAGACATTTTGAGTTTCCTATAAATGCTTTAGTTTATTTCATGATTGTTATAATGCTTTTTAGTTTAACTCAATAGCACAATTAGGGCCGGAGATATTCGGGGTAGAAGGCACCAACCTCCTGCCGCGCGCACCTATTTCCCTGTGTATAAGCCCTATGCTGTGCTGGTATAAAAGAGCAGTATACAGCGTATAACATAGCACATTTCCATCTGCTAATAGTTGTGTTGACTTAAGCTTACACACCTGTGCCTCGGTGTATTAAAATTAACTTAATTAAGTTCTTAATTAACCCGCCCGTACCCTTCCCCCGGGGGGGGGGGAATTTTTTTATATTATATTTAATAGAAAAATGTTGTAATAACTTCTATGGAGGACGTATCAATGTTACAAGTTCTCCCTCATCCCAATATAATTACCTCCTCCCCCCCCCCCCCCCAAATAATAAGCACGTTGTACCATTTTTTTTTAATTGTGTCATCATATAAAAATTATATTATAAATACCATAAACGAGCTAATTTGTTTGTGGCAAAAAACTAAGGCTCATCTAATATTAAATGTCTTTGTGTTATTTCATTTACAACATTAGTAAAAATAAACAAAATTAATATATATTACTGATTTTTTTTTATTAAAAATATTCTGTGTTACAATATTTTTAAATACGTGTGATACATAGAGACACTTCGTTGTGTCTACAAGCAAAACAAACAATTTGCGATAAATACAAAATGTAGAATTTGTTTCTGATATGACTAGACAATAAGAGAGAGAGAGAGAGAGAGAGAGAGAGAGAGAGACAAAAATAAATAAAAACAAAAAATATGCAAGTAAAATCTGTTATCTGTGCATGCAACTATTTAAAAATATGTAACACAGAATATTGTTGATAAAATCATTCAAAGTAACAAAAAACTTTCTTAATTTTGGTTGACATTCTAAATGAAACATAAAGAAAAAAATTTTTTGCATTAGATAAAAATAAATTGTCTAATTTTGTAAGCTGCGTCCATATTTACTATATTGTAGCGAACAAATAATGTTATTTTGTTATAACATAAGTAATTATTCTAGCATCCTTACTATCATGCTATAGCATAACTCAATAAAGCATTAATTATGGTGTAATGGTGTAATAATATGGTAATAAAATAACTTCATAGACATTTGAACTTGCATAAATATTGCGTATTTGTTTGTTGTTTTTTTTGTACGAAATAGTTTCCAATAATGATTTTCATAACGATACGTAATTCACTTGTATACTTTTATTGTACAATAGGATAGTTAAGATGTTAGTATAATTACTTATGTTTTAAAAAAATAACATTTTTTGTTTGCTATAATATATAGTAAATATGCAAATATTTTTACTAATGTTGTAAATGAAATAACACAAAGACATTTTACATATTAGATGAGCCATAGTTTTTTGCCACAAACAAATTAGTTTGTTTATGGTTTTTAGTTATTATATATAAAGTATCATTTAAGACTTTTTACGTTAGATGACCCCAGCATGACAAACAAAATAGTTTATTTATGGTTTTTAATTTTTATGTGATGAAACATTTAATACAAAAATGGGCTTTTATAAAATCACTAGAAGAAAATTCACCAAACTAAATGGTACACCGTGCTTGTTATTTGGGGGGGGGGGAAGAGGTAATTATATTGGGATGAGGGAGAACTTGTAACTTTGATACGTCCTCCATAGAAGTTATTACAACATTTTTCTATTAAATATAATATAAAAAATCCCCCCCCCCCCGGGGGGGGTACGGGCGGGTTAATTAAGAACTTAATTAAGTTAATTTTAATACACCGAGGCACAGGTGTGTAAGCTTAAGTCAACACAACTATTAGCAGATGGAAATGTGCTATGTTATACGCTGTATACTGCTCTTTTATACCAGCACAGCATAGGGCTTATACACAGGGAAATAGGTGCGCGCGGCAGGAGGTTGGTGCCTTCTACCCCGAATATCTCCGGCCCTAATTGTGCTATTGAGTTAAACTGAAAAGCATTATAACAATCATGAAATAAACTAAAGCATTTATAGGAAACTCAAAATGTCTAAATCCAAAACCGAAAAAGTTCTACCCGATTAAAAAAATGACTAATTTTTATTTTTAATTAAAAATGATAATTAATTATGAAATTAAAAAAATTGAGGGTTGAAGTATTTTTTTCTTGGTGCGGGATTAAATGAGCTTTCGAATGATATACAAACGTATATGTTTGTTCCTTTTTGATAATTTGGAGCCAAATTAAAAATTATTTTTGGATTCCGGGACAAACTCAAAAATGGGCATGTTCCCATCAGAAAAAATGGGCGAACTTTTTTTGGTGCGGTTTGATGCTATAAGCATTCAGTGTACCAAAGTGTAGCTTGTTACTAATTTTTTCCAACCTAAATACAATAAAGTGTGGACTATTAGGATAAAAATTTAAATTTGAGAGAGATATGGACTTTTTATTTAAACGTTGAAAAATATTGTAAACTGAAAATTTTAGTAGATATAGAAAAATATTTTAAAACCTGGATTTCTACAAGTCAATTATTATTATTTAATGTATTTTTAACATTTTTTTTTTTTGATGCGATATTATGCAAAAATGTTGAAAAATGTTTAAAAATGTTGCAAAAACATTAAAAAGGTTGAAAATATTGAAAAATGTTGAAAATGTTGAAAATAAATGGGTATTAAACGACTTAAAATTGCGCAATTCACACTCATTTTTCATTAAAAGTGACCTAAATATTACAGAAAAAAATGTTGAAAAACTTTAAATCCGGTCTCTAATTATAATGTTTTATTTGATTAGTTAATAGTGTACTTACGGTTGTGTCATTCATTGTATGTTGTATTGTTATTGTTATGTAAATTATATTTGTCAAGACCAATGCTTGTTGTAACTTTAATTATTACTACACGGACAAAAATATCTACATAACTTGTAGCATGTCTTGATACACTTCAACATTTGCATTGGTCAACAAAATAACAAGTCACGTCATCATGAGCCATTGAACACAACAGCTATTTTAATTCACAGCTGCTGGGTGCTGATTGAAAATATAACAAATAAAATATTTGTCATTTTTTGGAAGCTGATTTTTTTTTATTTCAGCTGAGTGTTGACATTAATTTTAAATAAAACATTTTTTCTTCTTGAGCAGGAGTTTACAACATAAATACACATTTTGTTATTTATTTATAGGGTCTATGCATTCATGTTAAAGTCGACGCCATGTTGGATAACTCAATAATATGGGTGGCATACGGAAAAAAAAAACTCAATTTGCCATTTTAAAAATTGTATGCAATATTTTTGAGAGCATTCATGTTGTAAGTATGTTGAATTAGTATCTCAAGTATGTGAGAAAAATAACAAATAACTAAAAATTAACCGATTTCCCAAAGAAAATAGGCTTTAATGAAGTTTGTCCTATGCTGATCAATGTTTTGCACTACTCCAGTATGGCCTCCAAGCGCAATAAATATGACGTCATCCGCATACACCCTATAGACAACATTTTTATTTTAGATTGAGCAGATTTAAACAATTCTTTCGTATATTTCAAGCCACCATATTAAGTAAATATTAATTGTAAATAAAACCTATATTTGTAGCGATACTTACAAATTAGTTACAAATATAAATTACTAATGGAGATATTTTGCCATGTTAAAAAATAGCCAACTAATCTAGAAGACTTAATAAGTTGCATAACCTACAGGAGGCTCTACAATTCTAATATTACGCTGGTTATATCTTTTTGTGGCACCACTTTTTTAAAAGTTATTTCACAATTAAACAGCACAACGTGATTTTTCATGTGGTCTATGGCTTTAAGTAGATACTTTGATGATAATACGTCGTATATCCTGTACATTTATTTATTTTGTAAGAAATGTAAATTATTAAATTGTGCTGTAAATATATATTTATACTAATGCATGGCTTTTATTCTAAATAAATTTAAATGATTAAAAATTTATATAAAAGTGAATTCCTGAATGCAAGGTCCTTAAAATATGACGTAATTTTAATAATAATACATTGTTTTTATTAGACGCCAAAAAAGGAAAAACAAACCCACTTACATGGTACTCTGACTTTCTTTAAACAATATCACTAGTCAGAGTATTTCTTCATTATATTTAATATACATAATTAACAAAGAACAATCATAGAAATATGCATTTGTCAATTAATTTATAGACAAAATACAATATTATATTTGACAGAAAAAATAGTCATTTATATATTATTTTATTAATAATACATTTTAGTATTATTTTTAACATATTTATTTATATAGCATATAATATATTTAAATCACTAATAACAATTCTTAACTACATTCTTTTACTATATGTTTTCTCCCCCTACTTTTTTTTATTTTTTTTTTTTTTTTTTTTAGAAACTTATTGAAATACTCTTCATTTTAATAATGGTAATATTTTAATCATTTAAGCAATTTAAATTATACATTTTAAGTATTTAATTTTGCCGTTTTTGATTGAAAACAGCGATAATTCAGCATTTGATTGTATCACATATATTTATACTTAAAATTATTTTATAATTAACTAACACATTTGTTGATATAATGTAGACTATATGATTTAGTTAAAATTATTTAAACATGAATAACGCATACGACGCAAGAGCACACATCCGACACCGGCCGCAAGTGTCATCCTCTCTTGCAGAGAGAAATGAACAAAGCAGCCGCGGTGCCGAATGAATACCCCTGCACCATATGCGTTCCTTTATTTATAACAGACATTATTTGACACATAAAATTAGTAGTTTTAACGTACTTTTTTCAATAATTGTGAGCTAACTGTGTACTTGTTCTGCAATCTTCTTTAGTTTATAAATAATAACAATTATATTGTATGTTTCTATTGGTATGAGATTAAATTATGACTTACAATTATTTGTCATGTAGTCATTTTGGAAATATTTCTATAAAAATGAAATAAAAATTTATTGTTGAATTTTATTATAAATAAATAAATAATTATTTCAATGATAATGTGCAAATTAATTTGCATAAATGTCCAATTTTTTTTAGCTAATAATGTTAAAATATTTAAATTTTGGTACGATAATGTGCAGTCATTGATATAATGGTATCTTTTATGCATTTTGCCGGATGCCAACATGAAGTTATATAGACCAATGTCCATCTTAATATTTTTTATTTATTTTTAGTTTAGTTTTTATTATTATTATTTGCATTTAAATTAAAGAATTTTGCCTGCAGCACAATTAGCATTATTATATTAACTGTTGTTTGAGATTTGTGGGCAATGGTATCTTGTCAAAACCCTTTTAGCATCTCGATTATCCAAAAAGAAAAAAAAAGTTTTTAGACTGATTTTAACTCAATAGCTCGTGTATTTTGATGACTCGTCTACGGTCTCAACACAAGCTGGCTCGTTTTTGAGCTGAAAACTCGAAAAAGCTCAAAACCCAGTTTGTTTGGTTTGTCTAAACCGAATACTCTGAAATGTTTGACCGAGTTCGAGTTCAGCTCGGTTTAAATTTACAGCTCTAGTTACAAGCTGATAATTTTTTTATTTATTTTTCATTACTGATACTAATAGCAGTAATACCCTAATACTAGAGCGGCCATCTTATTTATAATTCTTTAAGGGAGTAGGTGACCGACTGATATCTCGCAAACTAGGACGGTTGCGAATAATAATAATAACACAAAGTAAAGAAGAAATGTTACTTAAAAGTTTAGCTACGTCAAACAATTGAAAATACGATCAAATATTTAAGTTATTACACTTTAAAGATAACATGTAAATATGGAAATTTAAATTTGAGCGGGAAATTTTAGTCAAATTAGAAACTTTTTTACAATTAAAAATATCATTAAAATTTTTTTTGGTTTTAAAAAATAAATCGTCTCTATCGCGTCAAAACGTTTCAAGTGAAGTTATCACGAGCTCGCCAAACGTTCCATCTACATAGAGTTTACTGTGTGAGATGGAACGTTTGGCGCGCTCGTGATAACTTCACTTAATGAAACGTTTTGACGCGATAGAAACGATAAATTAAATTTACCTAATTTTATTTGAAAATTATAGTGCTTGTTTTATTAGAATTAAATCATGTACAAAAATTTATTGGGAAAATATAGTTCTTCTTTTAGCGATTTCCGGTCCAAGTCGGTCCCCCACCGCCTTAAAATAGAAAATAGAACTAACTCCTTTTATTTATTTATTTTTTTTTTTTTTTTTTTTTTTACAAAAACTTAAATCTGAACCAACAATTTAAAAACATTTTTCTGATTGAAAATAGTTAAAACAAAATAAAATTGAGCAACCAATAACATTTTACTCGTACTTTTACATTGATCCAATTTATCAATTAAACCAGCAATTTTTTCCTCTCTCTTTTTTTTCTTTTTTACTTATACAATATCAAGGTAATTATTTTTTTTTTTTTGTAATTTATTTTTAATTTGTAATGGAAAATAAATGTGCATTCTATTTTAAGCCGATTTTATTTATTTTTATTTTACAATATTATAGCAATGACAAATATTATACTTTGTAATCTAGGTTGTAATTACAGATTGTACATACAAGTAGGTAAAGGTTTTATAAAAACATCAAAAGAAATTTAGTATTGCTTTATCAGTTTTTTTCTTTCATATACATGATTATTCTCTTAAAAAATTTAATTTATTTTAAAAATAATAAAAAAAAAAATTCTTCTTCTTTTTTTCCAACCAATAATTGTGTATATAATAATACCCGACATTACATCACTTCCAGGATGTTTGCATCATGTTACGACGCCAAATTATATCACTTATAGGATGATTGCATTCATATTACGATGCCATGTTATTTCACCTATATCATGCAATCATGTTAAGGTCGCCGCATGTTGCAAAACTTAATAACGTGGGTGGCATAGGAAAATAACTTAATAACATGGGTGGCATAGGAAAATAAATTAATAGCATGGGTGGCATAGTAAAATAACTTAATAACATGGGTGACATAGGAAAATAACTTAATAACATGGGTGGCATTGGAAAATAACTTAATAACATGGGTGGCATAGGAAAATAACTTAATAGCATGGGTGGCAGAGTAAAATATCTTAATAACATGGGTGGCATAGGAAAATAACTTAATAACATGGGTGGCATAGGAAAATAACTTAATAACATGGGTGGCATAGGAAATTAACTCATTTTGCCAGTTTAAAAACACTAGCATTTAAAACACGAGAGCATTGATGTTGTTAATAGGTTAACTTTTATCTCAAGGATGTGAGAAAAATAACAAAAAAAAAATAACCGATTTCTTAAAGAAAAATACTTAAAACAAAGTTTATCCTATGCTGAGCAATGTTATTCACTACTAGAGTATGGCCTCCAAACGTATTAAATATGACGTCATGTGGATACATCCTATAGGGTATTAGCAACCATGCTACGACGCAATGTTGGATCACTTATAGGACGTTTGCATTTATTTAACGATGTACTTTTTTAACACTTGTAATGCGGTAGTGCCAAATATCACATTTGTTTATTTTCAATTGTTGTGGCAGAAATTTCAACTACAAGCAATAAGGGAACATTTTTAGATAGGGCAATAACATAGAAGCTCAGGAGCGTGATTCTTTATTTTTGGATATAAAATTATTATTTTATTTTAAACAAAACTAATTTTTACATCGTATTTTTTTAATATTATTTATATGTTTCATAATTATAGATTTTTATGTACAAGTAATTTAAATATTTACTTGTAAATAAATAAACACAATTAAATTTATATTGAATACAAATTAAATTCTTCCAAACTATATTATTGTAGGTGGGATGTCAGCTGGATGTTGTGAAGTTGTGAAGTAAGATGCATCTGAAATATTGCTGAAATATGGAGAAGAAAGCAAATAAATAAATAAACTAGGTTGTGATGGCCCCTGCATACTTATGCAACTTTTTCAACGCACTTGTATAGCAGTTTGCCTACTTAGTATGGTGTCAGGGGCTAGTGTTTCTCTCTCTCTCTCTCTCTCTCTCTCTCTCTCTCTCTCTCTCTCTCTCTCTCTCTCTCTCTCTCTCTCTCTCTCTCTCTCTCTCTCTCTCTCTCTCTCTCTCTCTCTCTCCCTCTTTCTCTCTCTCTCTCTCTCTCTCTTTCACAAACACACACACAAACACGCGCACTTTCTTTATTTCCTAATTCAGTATCTACCTATTTTTTATATTTTTTTTCAAAGGCCTAGTCAGATCTGAACACCAAACTTAGATACACAAGCTACCTGTAGTGCTTGCAATTTTAAAGACAGTCACGTCACTTCAAGTGACACTTAAGTAGCGCAAACTACAGTGAAGGTAAACAAAAATATTTTGCAAACATATAATGGCGAGACTTCATAGTGAAATATAAAATAGGAATAAAAATCCATACAAATATAAACATTGTAAGAATTGCTTTGTTATTTATCAAAATAAAAATAAAAACTATGTGGGGAATTACGAAACCTTTGCAAAAGATTACAAAGTCAAGTTGAAGGTCATGAACTTGAGATAAAAATGTTTATAATTTTATATATAATATAAATTATGATCTTTGACACTAAAATTAGATTGCAATAAACAATACAGCACAGATGTAAATTTCTGCAGTTTAAATATCATAAACCAAGCTTTACTTAAGTAAATTACCTCTAATACTTATAGCATGATTTGTTTTAGAAATCAGCAAATTAAACGAGTTTTTTGTAGCATTTGCTATATTATAATAAATTACATGCAGCATAAATCAAGTTATTTAGTCGGTCCGTGTATATATGTATGACTGGTAGAAAAAAGTTTTATTTATCATGTGCATTGGAATGTAAAATAAACCAAACTTTATGACCTGTAGCATTTAGTTGAGGTTGATTGTTGTATTTAAGATAACAATACTTGATTGATAACCAATTTTGGTAAACAATGCGTTATATATTAATAATTTTATAAATGTTAGGTGATATAAACGGAAACAATAATTTTTTTAATTTATGCTGCAATTATGTCATTATAGCATAAATAATACTAAACAAGAACAATATAGATAATGATTCTATCCATCATAAAAATTTATGCCGTGTATCATACTTGTTGTGCAGTTTGCCATAAATTATGCTGTATTGAACAAATTGTGCTGAAAATAATCTAGCAAAATTATAACGAAGATAATTTTATCCATGTAGATTAAAAAAAATTGTGATGTTATCTTTGCATCGATTATAATACTTTTTGCTCCAAAAATATGAAATACAACACTTACAAATTCAGACAGTACAAAAGTAAAAAAAAAAAAAAAAAAAAAGGCAAGTAATCCATTTAGGTAAAGTAAATTTATGAAGCAATATTTAAAATATTTTACTTCAATAAAAACATTGTACAATATATTTATATAGTTATTGTTATCAAAAAAATCATTTTTAGCGATATATTAGCGTTAATGTTATTGTAATCGAACACAATGTTTTAAAAATAACGACATCGTTATAATGTGATGATCGTATTGTTATCGTTATAGAGATTTTGAGTATCGAACCCAAGACTTGTAACATTCTGTGAAGATATATCAGGTGCCAGCTTGTCTATGATGAAACACACTACACATTCAAATTTACAATTAAATACTGATTAACAGTATTTGCTTCGATACCCAACATTTCTTTAACGATAACGATACTACAATTTAGCCTCACATTATAACGATGTCGTTACTTTTAAAACGGTCGCTTACAATTACGATTTACTGTATTGATAATCATAGTGCAATGATTTTATTAAACTAAAATAATAGAAATCTTGCTTCACGACTGTACTATACCTACAATATTTACCAGCCTTATTTATATATTTTACTTTTTAACTTTAAGGTATTGGTTTTTTGCACTTTTCATATTTTTAAAGTTCATTTTTTCGTTATCGATGTGACGATAAATTTCGTCAAATCTTGATAAACTTTTACGATAGCTATGTATAACGTTTAAATTATAACGCATTGACAACCAAATATACTTTTTGATAGAGTATCGATAAAATATATACAATAATTAAAATTCAAGACTTTTGATAAAGCTTTGTTATTATTGTATTTACGTCAAAAATTTTATTACTATAATATAATTTTTTTTTCATTTTCTTGTTGAATTGTCCATTGCCCTGTGTAGATATTTATGCACAACAATGTGTGTATTTTGATGTTGTCAATAATGTGTGACAAGACCAAAACTTGATGTAAAAATTTGTTACTCTCAACTGCCTGGGTCAGCTGACTAGTGCACAAAATTCTCTCTCTCTCTCTCTCTCTCTCTCTCTCTCTCTCTCTCTCTCTCTCTCGCTCTCTCCCTCTCTCTCTCTCTCTCTCGCAGAACTAAAATGTAAAGCTTACCTGCTTTATCAAAAAAAAAAGACATTTTCTATAAATATGTGTGTTTTTGCATGTGATATTGTTCTTTTCACAGGATGTAAAATATCATAGAGAGAGAGAGAGAGAGAAAGAAGGTGTCCATAGTCAAGGAGGTGTGCGTATAATTATGCCATTGGTCACTGCAATGACAACCAGCCTAAGAAGGTGGAGAACTGCTGCAGCAGACACACTTTACTATTGTTAGTTCGTGGAGCAATAGTTTCTCTTTAACATTTATTTAGCTCCATACTGTATGTATATAAAAATATAAAATTACTGTGTCAGTTTTATTTGTAATTATGTCACGTGACAAATATGAGAATGATTTCTCTTTGTGTGTACTTGTGCTGCGTAGTTTTATATTTTATATATAGTTATAACATTTAACTTACATTCGAGCTACAAAAAATACTTCTTTTTTATGTCGTGACATTAATTAGGTAACCAATGAACTTGGACCTCCTTGACTGCAACATATTCAGGAAGTAAAATACAAATTAGGTTTATGAGACAGTAGCATTGAATTAAGACGTGTAATTATTATTAATATATGTAACTAAATATCTGTGATAATTATTAGGCTATTATAATACAGTATGTCACTGTAGCACTAATATCTCAGAACACAACCAAACTTCCTCGAGAATTAGTGCTCAATAATTAGTGCGCAATAATTAGTGCTCAATAATTAGTGCTTCATAATTAGTGCGCAATAATTAGTGCTCAATAATGAGCGATCAATTATTAGTGCTCAATAATTAGTGCTCAATAATTAGTGCTCTATAATTAGTGATCAATAATTAGTGATCAATAATTAGTGCTCAAAGGATACAATTAGTGCTAGTGAAATATAATAGTCATAGCAAAAAGCAAAAGTTAAAAATCAGTGCCAACTTTATACTTATGCAAATGATAACTAGCACTAATTATTAAGTATTAATTAACAATACTTGAGTGATAATTTGTCCGAACGTTTCATCGAGTTAGGATATTTTGTCTATACTGACTTGCATTACATAGTCTACTTAGAACTCTGGTATACTACGGCTAAATACAATAACAGCGTTTTTACAAACAAAATATTCAGCATATCAAAATATGCTATATCATATTATTGGGAAAATTTATGCCAACAATTTGAAGGATGTATATTTTAGCAAAAAAAAAAAATAATAATAAAATTCAACACTCAGAAAATGCATACCTTAAAGCCATAGACCACATAAAACAAATTTTTTTGTGTTTTTTAATAAATAAACGCGAAAAGGGATCCTCAAAATTGATAACAATTTTTACCAGAATGTAAAAGTGGTCCCACAATAAAGCGTGAAAAAACTGTAAAGTATGCAACTAGCTTAAATATTTCTGTTAATGATGTCAGAAGCAGGTAAAATTAGTTGTAAGTTTTGCATTTGATCACTGTTACTGTGCTACAGTTGGGTTTTGAAGCAAACTAATCTTATTTATGTAAGTCCCGTAAAGTATTGTGATTGAAAATACTAATGTTTTCTTTTGGTCTATGCCTTTAAGTCCACCAAACTGTACACAACACTAGGAATACTCAAGCTAACTAGTTCAGAACAGAAATGTAAAGTAAAGTTCAATTCACTGAGCTCTAAATGTATTTGTATCAGTTTATCATTGCAGTTTAAAAAAGAAACTATTACCCAATTATATTTAATCGACATTTAACCGAAAAACTCCATTGAAAAATAATTGTCATTCATAGTTCGTAAGACATTAGTTTATGTATTATCAAAATATTTTGTCATGTCAGCTATTTTATTATCAGCTATTTTAAACTGTAGGCAGTTTTTATCCATATTATTCACGCAGAGTTTGTAAAAAAATGTTAGTGATTTCTTGTAGATCAAACAATCATTTCATCACTTTTATTTCATTGAGAGCATAATGCAGCATAAGAGTGTCTAAAAATATTTCCTAAGACTTTTATTTCTCCTGCAGGCTAGATCAGAAAGTTTAAAGAACAAAAAATACAACACAATAATTTCCACCAAGGATTTACAACTTTTATTTACTTTGTTGCGAACTGTTTCAATAAGTTGATTACAAAAAAAAAAAAAAAAACTCTTAATACTTGCTGTAGTTAGCTTCTTAAGATTATGTCAATTATTATTTAAAATGACAATACTTTTAAGAGAGCTACAAAAAAAAATACTAATTATTTAATAAAATTATTTATTATATAATTAAAAATATATAGTTTTAATTTTTTTATTTTGAGATATAACATACAATAAAAATGTATAAAGTAAAAAATTATTTTTGTTTTCTTTTTAAATTTGAAAGTTTGAAATAACAATATATCAATAAATTATTAAGGCGTTTTAAAAAAAAAATTAATTAATAATTTGTCATGGTTTCAATTATAGCATTTATCGTCCTGCTTGATTAAAATAATATATCAAATGCTGCATAACATGATAATGGTATTAAAAATGTCGTAATATATTACCAGGTTTAATGTGAAATACTAGTGGAGGTGGAGAATATAATTGTCATTTTGTATTTATCATCTTAAAACATGTAAAAACTGATAAAAATAACGTTTAAACATTTCTAACTGCTTTAATGATGAATTTAGATGTTTAAAAACATATGACCTAAGGATGATCCCACAATGTTTAAAGATAGTAAAATAGGCCTTATAAAGTTTACCTCATCGTATACAAATAATCCACATAACTATCACAAGCATTAATTTTACACAGTGAAAAGTAAACTAAAATACTGCAAATTTTCTTTATAATATTATTGTGGTAATTTATATTTATGCTGTAATTGCATTATCATATGACACTAAAACAGTCTATAAACCGTTCTAGAAAATAATAAAAACTTATATAAAATATTTTAAATGAGATGTTTGCACCGCACGTCATGTCATAAATCACAACAACGCAGCAGAATATTTTTAATAAAAACTAAATCCACTTAAATATGTAAAAACTTTGGCTTTATTTTGTCTGCATCACTGCAGTCTAAACATCAAGTCAAATATTTATTGTCTGATTTATTTAAAGTTTTAATAAACGTACGTAGCTTATACTTACAAGAACTTGCCATGCTGCAATGTTGTTAATATAACATCAATTTATATTGGCTTATGGCCATTCAATGCAATCAGATGGAGATTTCAATTGACGCAAAGCTACATCTAAATACACGTTATTCCCATGTGCCAATTGAAATTCATTTTTTTAGTAAAATGACTTTAAAATGTGTTTTTTCTTTAAATGATTTCTATTGACATATGTAGATAACATGTATTTAAATGTAGTTTTGTGTCGACTGAAATCTGCATCTGATTTCATTGTAAGTCAAGAGAAATCAATTGTTAGTGCCAGCAGTGTACACAGACAAAACTAAATCTGTAGTAACCATGCTGGCACATTTGCAGCAACATGTGTTCAATACAACATAATCTGTGCTATATTTTACATTTACTGTCTTAAATATCATCAACATTATGTGTTACAGCATAATTATCTGTCTTGTTCTTATTTAGCAACATTTATATTATACAGTATCTCGAATGTGTGAGGAAAATAAAAATAAGTTAATAACAAAACAAAAGACTATAAAAAACTAGTTATTATTAGTAACAAAAATATTACATATTAATATAATTTTTATTTTATTATTTTTTTATACACATTAAATTTTTAATATTTTATTATCGTAATTTTTATATATTTATTGCAGTAGCAATAGTGAAATAATAAATTTAATAAAATAATAACATCTTTAATTGTTTAAGTGGTTCTTATGTGTAAAATTGAAATAGTTGAACATAGCATAGCATTAAAACTTTGAACATAACATAGTATAAAACTTGGTGAAATACGAGCGACCGTGTAGGATGAATACTAAAGTATGTTATTGTGGTGGTAGTGTTGGAGCCAGTTGGAGCAATTAAGTAATTGATAGGACTATCATATTAACACTTTTTAAATCAGCCTTGAATAATACATGTTGTTTTTACACTTTGTGGTTAGGAGAACTAAAATGAATAAAAGAATTTTGATGTTAACCTTCAAAATATCATATTCAAAGTGTTTTATACGGCTTTACTATTAATAGAAATTGTAAATTTATTTGTGTAATTTAAAAAAAAATGTAAGTAAATTATTTTAATATTTTCAATATTTTTTATTCTATTTTTTAAATTCTTTTATTTTACTTGGAAAATTATTTTTAAATTTATTTTTTTACTTTTGTTTTATTGTTTACTATTTAAATTTTTATTGACAAAGAATTAAAAAATTATTTTGAAAATTAATAAACACAAATAAATATTATACACATTAAAAAAACAGAATTTTCAATTTAATATTTTAGTACGTGGGGTGATAGTTATTGCGGGATGTTACTAAATAGCTGTGAAGTTAGATACATCTGAAATTTTGAAAATCAAGCAAACATAAAAAAATAAATATACTAGATTGTGATGGCCCTTGCTTACTTATGCAACTTTTTCAACGTACTTGTATAGCAGTTTGCCTACTTGGTATGATGTCAGGGGCTAGTGTTTCACCCTCTATCTCTCTCTCTCTCTCTTCTTCTCTCTCTTCCTCACACACCAGTCATGGAGTCAATACCGAAATTTTTGATACCGATACGATACCGATATTTTTAAATTTTCCCGATACCGATACCGATACGATACTGCTCAAAAAAATTTACTCCGATACGATACCGATACGATACCGATATTTTCCGATACTTTTTTGATTTTTTGCTATATCTCATACAATAAATATTGCACTATAAATTTCATTTTTGTTTTTTCACCTTTAAGACATAAATTGGTATCATAAATTCCATGCATATTTTTGCCACATTTATTATTTATTTATTTATTTATTTATTTATTTATTTATTTATTTATTTATTTATTTATTTATTTATTTATTTATTTATTTATTTATTTATTTATTTATTTATTTATTTATTTATTTATTTATTAATTTATTTATTTATTTATTTATTTATGTATTTATTTATTTATTCATTTTTTTACTCACTTATTTATTTATTTTATTCTAATATTCGTTTGTTAAACTAAAATGACTAAAAAAATTATAGTAGATTTAAAAAAAATATATAAATTTCATTCGTTTAATGAAATTATACGATTAGAATATCCTCTCTCTACTGTTTCCAAGCACTTTTGTTAATTATTTACAAATTAGCAATTTTTTTATTTCGTATAGTAGTAATTTTCAAGTATTTAATAAATTTTTTTTTTCATGGTAATTTTTTAATTTGCTAAAGTAAACAGGCATCATTAGCTTTCGTATTTATTTTATTGGCTCAAATCATCCCCGCTAAACCAAAGGGATTAAAGTCCAAAATTCCCTTCTGGTCGTTAAAATCCTTTGATTTTGTAAACTTTTTAAAAATTAAACTTTGTAAAAAATTTGTACATAGACATTAACGGAAGTATGCTACATCTTTTGTAATTTGTAATGCATTGAATTTATATACAATTGCAGTGATTTAAAATGTCAATCATTGACTATATTTTATTGTGATTTCTACCGGCGCTTTAGTCATTAGGAGAGATCATAGATAGTACTGTACGACCACACGACAGATTTCTCAGAAACTTGGCGACAGTCGATCGCTCTTTTTTTTTTTTTTTTTTTTCGTAAAAAGAAGAAAAAAGTTTTAACACCGTTTTCTTTATTTTTATTGTATGTAAAAAAAATACTTTTTACCTGGTGGCTTTATAAAAAGTATAAAATAAAAATACTGTGCACGGCGCCCTACCCTGTTGTTATAGCACAATGAAAAATAAAGGAGTGAATTGTATTGTCCAAGTACGAAAGATAGATAATCAGTAATCAATAATGGAATGTTCTCGTTGCTTCATAATTTTTTTTGTATTTTGACTTTTATTTTATGAGAGAGCAAAAGTCTCAAAGTATCGAAAAAAAGTATCGAAATTCGACGATATTTTGCTGATATCGGTGACCAATACCGATATTCGATACTGAGTTTAAAAAAGGCCCCGATATGATACCGATACGATAAAAGTATCGGTATAGTATCGAATATCGTATCGCAGTCGATACCGATACTCCATGACTGTCACACACACACACACACACACAAACACACACACACACACACACACACACACACACACACACACACACACACACACACACACAAACACAAACACACACACACACACACACATTTTCTTTCTTTTTTATTTCAGTTTGTTCTTTTGCCCCCTAAAAATTTAATGAAAAATTCTTTATTTTTCTTTAGTTTTTTTCAAAGGCTTAGTCAGATCTGGACACCAAACCTGTATATACACGAGCTACCTGTAGTGCTTACAATTTTAAAGGCAGTCACGTCACTTCAAGTGGCACTTAAGTAGCGCAAACTACAGTGAAGGTAAACAAAAATATTATGCAAACATAGAATGGCGAGATTTAATTGTGTAATATAAAATAGAAAAATGGTAATAATTACTTTTTAATTTACGTAAATAAAAAACAACTCGTGTTTAATTAGGAAATATTTGCAAAAGATTTTAAAGTCAAGTTGAAGGTTAAGAACTTGAGATAAAAATGTTTATAATTTACATATAATATAAATTATGATCTTGGACACTAAAATTTGATTGCAATAAACAAAACTACACATCTGTAAATTTCTGCAGTTTAAACAGCATAAACCAAGCTATACTTAAGTAAATAACCTATAATACTTATAGCATGATTTGTATTAGAAATCAGCAAATTAAACATATTTTTTAAAGCATTTGCTATATTATAATAAATTACATGCAGCATAAATTAAGTTATTTAGTCGGTCCGTGTATATATGTATGACTGGTAGAAAACAAAAGTTTTATTTATCATGTGCATTAGAAATGTAAAATAAACCAAACTTTATGACCTGTAGCATTTATTATAGGAGATATTGTGGTATTTAAGATAACAATATTTAATTGATAACCAATTTTGGTTAGTGATGCGTTATTATATATTCATAATTTTTTAAAATGAATCGTTATAGATAAACAACTATTTAAGATATTATCGTCTCAAAGAATTCGAATTTTTTTTTGCTCAAAATATATAATTATGATGAAATACTATTTTTAAAAATTCCAAAGGTGCACAAAAAAAATGTATGGTAATACAATTTATTTTTTAGTACATTTTATGAAGCAAGATTAGAAATATTTTGTTCTAATAAAAACATTGTACTATGATTTACAATTATCGTTATCGAAAAATTATTGTTATGTTATCCTAATCGATGACAAAGCTTTAAAAATAACAACATCGTTATTATGTGATGATCGTTTCGTTATCGTTATAGAGATTTTGAGTATCGTACCCAAGACTTGTAACATTCTGTGAAGATATATCAGGTGCCAGCTTGTCTATGATGAAACACACTACACATTCAAATTTACAATTAAATACTGATTAACAGTCTTGGGTTCGATACCCAACATTTCTTTAACGATAACGATACTACAATTTAGCCTCACACTATAACGATATCGTTACTTTTAAAACAGTCGCTTACAATTTCGATATACTGTATCGATAATCAAAGTGCAATGTTTTTATTAAACTAAAATAATGGAAATCCTGCTTCATGACTGTACTTTACCTACAATAATTATACTTATATTATTACTTTTTAACATTTTCTTTTTTTTTATTATAATTTTATTTTTGTATTTTTCATATTTTTGAAGCAATTTTTATCGTTATTGATGCTACGATATTTTCATCAATTATTGATAAACTTTAACAATAATTGTATAAAGCTGTTTGTTAATAACGCAATGACATGATAATCGTACCGAAGACTTTTGATAAAGCTTTGATATTATTGTATTTACGTTTACATATTATTATTATAATATTTATTTTAATTTTTTCATTTTCTTGTTGCGTTGTTTATTGACATGTGTTGGAGATTTGTACACAACAAAATGTGTATTTTGATGTTGTCAATAATGTGTGACAAGACCAAGACTTAATGTACATATTTGTTTCTTTCAACTGCCAGGGTCAACAAATAAATCTCATTATTACCACAATTATTTTAATACAGCATAATTTACGCTATAGAGCAATTGCACTCGTATTTATAAGCCGCCTATATAGCGGTCACAAATACACAGGCCAGCATAGGAAAAACGTTGTTTTTATTTAAAAAGCGAACTAAGCTTCAAACTACAATCTAAGCCTTATTTGTGGATTCTTATAAGCTAAAAAAATTTGAGAAAATATGAGAAATATGAATACAGTACAAATTTACTTTGATTAATGCGAGAAATTAAGAAAATCAATGTTTCCCATATGCTCTACAATGCATTAGGCATCACAAACATGGCAACAAAGCGAAAAAACGAGCAGAGTTTCTATATACATCATAATGTTTAAACTAGAAAATATTATGTTGTACAGCATAATTACTTATGTTGCTATAATTTAGCATGGTTTATGCTATGACATAAATGCAGCATAAATAACGAAAGTTATGGTTTTCTTGTAGTTTCAATATTAACACAAATAGCTCAAAACTATAATAGTGTTGAATTAAAAAATTTTATAGGAAAAGATAAGCTAACTGTCGTAATAATATTTAGAATTAAGCTTTTTTTTTTAGATAAGTATAGAGCTAAGGTTACTTTTGCGACACAAGATGATGAAATTCTGATAATTATTTCGTCTTATAAAAATTACAATTACGTCAAAGTTACATAAAGTGATCAAAATAACCTCAAAAACCAGGATGTAGAGATCAAAAGTTGAACATGTGAGTTGAATAAAAAAGAGGCTTGGAGAAACCAAGCACGTGCATACATGAGGGAGAGAGATTTTTGCAGTTGATAATTCGGGTATAAAAGGACAATTTGACAGCAATAACTTTCATTACACCTACACTTGCCTAGAAGACGAAACAACTTTTGACGTGACACTTCTGCAAAACATAACTTTGGTAAGTATAGGAAGTCAAATATTTAAAAATACCTTCAGTACTGTACAACTTAACATTTGTGAATTATTTTATTATTTTAGAATTGAGATCTTAATATACGTTATTACTTGATTACACACTTTGAAATATTTAGAGCATTAAATAAGTAAATTAAAAATAAAAACATTTTTAAAATCAGAAATAATAATAATCATTTATTTAAAAATGTCGATAAAAATGTCTTTTGTTTGCTAGTAAAATTAGTTTTTCATAACTAAAATATGTCAGAAAGTGTTTTTACATGTTCTATATGGGGTCTTAAAAATTAACTATTTTATTTTTAGTATTTTAATTTTAAACACTTGATTTTATTTTTACTTTATTTTCAAAGTTAGACAAAAAAGTTGCTGATTACGTACCATAATTTAAATATAAAATTATTTTAAAACCTGTTTTGCGATGTTATTTGAAATTTCTGCCAGTTGCACATAGAAACATTATTTTACACGGAAAAATTTGTGTTTGCTCGCAAGAGAAATAATTTTTTTTAATTTGTTTGATAATATTTTATATTATATAAAACAACTAGGTAATTTCTTGTTTTAAACTGAATTGGTTATTTCGTTTTTATTGTTCTTCTTTCCTGTTTATTAAATGCTTTGCTTAAAAAATTCTTCATGTTGTTAACACGCATAATTGTTATATTAAAGCAGATATGTTAAGTAAGTTTACTTATATACATAGTTTTTCTTATCTCTAGTAGTTACATTTTGAACCTTATTTTACACGAAGAAATATATTTGCTTGCTTGCAAAAGAAATAATTTGTTTTCAATATATTTGATAATAATTTATTTTAAACATCACCATTATGTAACTTTTTGTTTTAAACTAAATTGATTATTTCGTATTTATTGTTCTTCTTTCGTGTTTTTTTTAATGCTTTGCCTAGAATATTCTTGATGTTGTTATCACGCATAATTGTTACATTCAGATAAATTCAAGATTACAAATTGCATAACTTTATATTTATATAAAAAAACAAAACAACCGAAATTCTATAATTTGATATGTTTTTTAAGTCGATCTCTTACATTTAAGTTTCATAAAATTACAACTTCAACGCCATAATTTAATATTAAACACTTGCAAATACAAATATTTGTGCTTTCATTTGTTTTTATAAGTATAAATTACTTAGTCAATAAAATTTAACAGTGATCAAAATTAATAAATATTTCTAAATCATGTTGTTCTAAAAGACGTTTGTGCTAATTAATTGAGTAAATACGTTCATTATTAATAAAAACGAATCACATAATGCACAAATATGTGTTGATTTTTATGAAGTCTCAACAGCAATCAATTGATTGATAATTCAATCAATAAATCTGAATTATAAACTGAAATAAACTAATTATGAAGCATACAATAAAATAATCAGTCAATAAGGCAGTTAAATTTATATAACAATTAAATATATTAACCCCTTTGTTGCAGTGTTATGTCATAATATATAAATATACCATATTTTAATATGATAATTACAAAACATAAGCGTGCTATTAAATACAAAAAGTCAAGTTGTAGGTCACTGATAAGAGATAAATATTTTGATGACTGTTTTAAAATTTAGTAACAAGACATTTAACATTTGACACTATAGATAGCGAAAGAAACTTGCGATTATTTAGGATTGATTGACAGAACTTTCATTACAACTTTACTTTTTTTGTTATTTTCTATGTTTTTGTATAAATAAATGTTTTAAATCACAATAACACCTTAATAACAATTAATTTTTAAGTTAAAATTTAAACTATTTAATAATATAAATAAGTTATTAATGAAAATTATATAAAGTTATTAATTTATCTTGTATGATCTCGAAGGTATCTGAACAAAACAATGGTGCCGGTAAACTACATGAAGAATTGTTTCTGCAACAAATAAAAATTTTAGCGCAGGAAAAAAGCTTGTGATATAGTGGATTTATTTCTAAAATGAACAGTCATTTATTATTTTTAAATTTTAGTGACAGATCATACAACAAAAAGATATTAAAATAAATATTACAAGAAACTTAAAATATATGTAAATGTTTAAAAAAATATTACTTTTTAGTAGCAAATGAAAGTTAAAATAACATTAAAATGCATTAAAATACTTATTATTTTAAATGATACATTAATTAATATACTAACTTATTAATATATTTAATTATTATACTTAATGTTTCATTTTCATATAAAGATTATATAATTAACTTCATCAATGAAAACGAAGAAATAAAAAAAAATAAAATCAAAAAGTTAAAAAAGTGTAAAAATGTAAAGCTTGTGATATTAATTTGTTTATTTATATTTATGTTTTCTTACAGAAATGTTCTTTAAGACGACCATTCTAGTTTTGCTGATGATGCAGTGGAACTTTCAGGACATTACAGCTGAAGTAAGATCTCAACTTTTGTCAATTTATTTTGTTTACATTTGCAAAATATAAAATAACAACTTTGAGGCAACTGTTTGCTACAGTTTTAAAAGCTTCAACATTTTCCTTTTTTTTTTTTAAGTATTTCTTTTCAAATATAATTCACATATAATACAAAGTAATTAGAGCTAAGCTAATAGTTTCAAAATATTGTTTGCTTAAAATTTCTGCGTTATCTCTTATAGACCGTTATTTAAATTTTGATTTGTAAAAGATTAATTGTAATATTTAAAATAAAATAATAAAAGTAGTTACAGATCTATAAAATATGTTTGCTACTTAACAATAAATTTAAATAACGATAAAAACATTCTTTTTCATTAAAACAAATTTTTACGTTTATATTATTTAAAGTTTTATTTGTAAACATGAAAAGTTATTTTCTTCTGTTGTCTCGCCTTAAACAATAGTTAATTTGCATGACATTTTTTATGGTCTCAAAACAATTCTTAAATATTGCTCCTTGATTTTTTGATAACCCTTGATATTGAGATCTAAAAAAAATCAGAAAAAGAAAGAAAAGAAAAGAAAGAAAGAAAATACTAGAACTACCCTTTGATGTAACGGCCACCGTCTCACTTGAAATAAAATTTTAAATAAAAAATCATTTTGAGCATACTGTAGCAGGTTTTAAGAAGTTTTATAAATAATATTATTATTTAATTTTCAACAAAAAATATTGAGGCCATAAAAAATGGCATGCAAGTTGTCTATTGTTAAGTTTTTTTCCTTTAACGATTGGTATATATGATTAACTTTAAAACTAAACATTGAGTTAGAAATAACAAAAAAGAAAAAACATCAATGTTATTGTACTTATTGATATAAGATATATTATTGCTATCTACTGATTAAAAATAAAAGTAATCATTTAAAATAAAGCGCCAAATTTTTTAATGTAATTAGAAACCTTTTTTGCACTAAACATAATTCTTAAACTGCATTAGTACACAAAAATATATTTTTAATTTTTTAAGAATATTTCAAAATTTTAATAGTATATTTGCTGGTTACAAATACCAAACAAAGAATAATTGCGTTAATTTAGTTCCTCTTTCGAGCATTTCCGCTAATAGCCGGCCACTCACTGCCTTAATAACAAAGAAATGATTTATGTTTTTTAATATACAGGGTGTCCATAAAGTCTTTAAGGAAAGTAAACTAAAATAAAACATTGCAGACAAAACTCATAATTAACTTTTCATATATCAATTGAAACCCTAAAATCTGGCATTTATGAAAACGAAAACAGTGACGTGGTTTACTTACCAACATCGAAAAACCTTTTCTTTTTCGGTGACTGCTAAAGTGATTTTTCATAAGTTTGTCAAGTTTTTCTATTTTTATTCTGCAACTTTACATACACTTTTTTGTAAGTCAAGGCTCAAAACTCTCACACATACTTTGTCTATGATGCACATATCACCTTTTCTCGTATGGCAATTTAAAATCATGTCTAGTCAAAGTTTGCATCATTTCATAAGATTTTAAAAAAATTTAACCTTCTTTCGTTTAACGGTTGTCATTATAGAGAGAGAGAGAAGTACAAAGAAGAAAATCTTAAGTTACTTCTTCCTTTTTTTATAACCTTAAATACAGATAAAATAGAAAAAATTAAAGCTGAAAATAATGGCAATATAAAAAATTAGTTAAAAAATTAAAATTTGCAGAATCACTATGATGTCAATGTTTTCAGCTTTTAGATTTTTGTTTTTGAATTATACAGCAATAAAAAAAAGAAAGCAACTATTCCAGGTTCTTTTTCTTCCTTCGTCTCTCTCTCTCTCTCTCTCTCTATCTCTTTTCCACTTTAATGACACCTGTATAATTTACAAATATATAACTTTTTTAAATTTTAGTCGTTAAAATGATGCTAACTTTGACTAGACACGATGTACACCTGTAAAACGATACAAAATGCCATGCATCATAGTGAGAGTTTTATAGCCTAAATTAAACACAAAGTGTATGCAAAATCAGATCATATAAAAATTAAATTTAGACAAACTTAACTGACTGAGGCAGTCACCATTTTTTTTTATGAATGTGAGCATACCACGTGACCAAAAAATTTTTTCTTTTCATTTTATAAATAACAGATACCTGGCTTGCTATTGATATATAAAAAATTAATTAAGTATAAACTGTTATGTTTTATTAACGTTTATTTTTCTCACAGTCCTTATTGGCACTCTGTATAAGTATAAGTTTATTACAAATATCTTTTTATTGACATTACTTTTATTATGTTTCAGTCTCAAGATATTGACTCAAAACTAACTGAGCTGAGTAATAACATAAAACAACTTACAAAGCAGTTTGAAAAAAATGCAAAAACAACTGAAGACATGATTTTGGAGTTGAGAGGAGAAGAAAACTTTCAGTTATCAATATTGACAGGCCAACAGAGAGCACTGGAAAACAAGATGGACGTCGTGAGAAATAATCAAGATGATTTGAATCAGGCACTGAGTCAACTAAGGCAGAATCAAGATGAAGTGAAGCAGGGACAGAGTCAAATGAAACTGACCCAAAATAAAATGGAGCAAGAACTGAGTCAAATGAAACTGACCCAAGATGAAATGAATCAGGGACAGAGTGTTATGAAACTGGCCCAAGAAGAAATAAAACAGGCACTGAGTCAAATAAAACTGTCCCAAGACGAAATGAAGCAGGGGCAGAGTCAAATGAAACTGACTCAAGACAAAGAACATATTAAAATAAACTCAATATTTGAAGCAATAAAAAAACTGCCATGTGATCTGCTATTTAAAGGCTTGAAAATCCAGATCTTCAACAACAAGAGATATTACTTCTCATACGACCAGCCTAGGATGGGCTGGCCTGAGGCTGACAAATTCTGCAAGTCACATGGCATGGACTTGGTCAGCGTTGAAACACAACAAGAGTGGGACGCTCTGAAGCCTGAAGTTGGGAAACTAAATAGTAAATTAAATTATGCTCCTTGGTCTAGCGGCAGTGATGCTGCACAGGAAGGTAAGTGGAAGTGGACGATAACTGGAACTGACGTCACATTCTTGGCTGGACTGCATATGCATAATAGTACAAGTAAAAACTGTTTATTTCTTACTACTACAGGATGGGGAGATGAAACTTGTTCAACCACAACAACTTTTATATGTGAACATAATACTTTATGTTAAACATACGCAAATCAGTGTTCAATGTAATAACATTTGTTATTTAACAGTCAAGGAATTTAAGTAAAGCAAACAGGTAAATTTTTATATAATATAATATTTATATCACTTATATTCATTTTTGTTTTTGTAATAAAACCTATGTAATAACCAGACTGCAGTTTCATATTTTATATATTTTGTTTGAAAAATTGTATTTAACACTAAATTAAAAATCATTTTTTGTAATAATAAATCATTTACATAACTGTAATAATAAATGTTGTTTCTTTTACACTAACTTTGTTTAATTTAGTTCAAAAAATATATTTGTTAAATATATTTTTTTGCATGCAATATTTTATTTTTGTGCGATATTTTACCCTGGAAAGATATAAGTTAAAATTTTTGTATTGTTGTTTATATATAACAAGGTCACTGTAGTAAATGTTTACTCTCAAACACAATCATCAATAAATATATACAAATTTTAAACATGGAATTTTATTTTGACATTTCTTCCTTAATAAAAAATAAAAAATCTGTACAATTTAATTACAAAAATACATACGAATGAATTCAAAAAATTTTATTTTATAGTTACAGACTTTTACATATTTGTGAATATATTTTTTCTATCTATTTGAAGGCATCTATAAATATATAAATGAATAAATAAATAAATAAATAAATAAATAAATAAATGAATAAATAAATAAATTAATAAATAAATAAATAAATAAATAAATAAATAAATAAATAAATAAATAAATAAATAAATAAATAAATAAATAAATAAATAAATAAATAAATAAATAAATAAATAAATAAATAAATAAATAAATAAATAAATAAATAAATAAATAAATAAATATATAAATGAATAAATAAATAAATAAATAAATAAATAAATAAATAAATAAATAAATAAATAAATAAATAAATAAATAATTAAATAAATAAATGAATAAACTAGATTATGATGTCCCTTGTACAGTTATGCAACCCTTTCCACACACAAGTATAGCAGGTTGCCTACTTGGTGTGGTGTAAGGGACCTTTTTTAATAAGTAAAAAACGAGTCTCTCGCTGACAGCGAGAGTGAGCACACGTGTTTTTAGGGTTGCTCCGTCTTTATGCAGTGACTCGTGAAGTAGTGGTTATACGTGTTATATTATATATTAAACTTTAATACAACCTTAACATACAAAGTGAATTTATAATTTTGTTACATATTATTGTGTTAACAAGTGAACTGCCATGAGAAATAATAAATCTCCCGGAGCAGCTGCTGCATTAAACCAAGGTATGCAAGTGGACATGGACTCTCTTAGGTCCATGATACAAGAAATGTCATCTGATAATGTGGTAGCTCTAGAGAAGGTGAAATCAGAGCTGATGCAAGGGATGCAAGATTTAAGTCTCACAGTTAATCAGGAGATGCAAGAAATGAAAGAAACATTTCAACAATGTTCATCAAAAGTGGAAATTAATGAGGCCGCATGTCAGGCTAAATATGAAGAGGTCAAAGTGGATGTTGCTACTTTGGAAGCTGAAAATAAATGTCTTTCTCAAGTGATTGCGTCGCAGGACGTATTAGCTAGGAAAAACAATGTTGTGTTTTTCCAGGTTGATGAGGTGGAGAGAGACCGCAATATGTCGAGAGCTGATTTGGTCCGTGAGATTTGTTCCTCACTTGGTGTTACTATTGGAACTGATGGTATAATCGAGGCTTTCAGATTAGGACGTATAAAAAATGGTCGTCCTATTCTTGTGCGGCTTACGTCTTTTGAAGCAAAAAAAAGCAATTTTACATCGCAATCATAATTCCCCCTATCCATATACCATCATGAATGACCTTACACAAGAAGAGCGCGCTTTTCGCAAAGAAATGAGAACTTATGTTAATGCTGCAAAGGAGGAGGGGAAAAAAGTGTTTATCAGAGGCACCAAAATTTTCGTGGATGGCCACAAATGCAACAAGGATCAGCTGATCAATCAACAACCAGCGGCTGCAACTTTGGGGCAGCTGCAACAAACAGAGACAACTGAAAGAGAGAAATCTCCATCACGTGGTAACGTTCACCAGAGCAATGTTACCACACGCAAGCCACCCTCTACCCCCCACACCCTAAGCTCACGACAAGCAAGTGAGGTTGCAGGGCCATCTGGCGCCAACAATAATCGGGCGCTTTTCCCTCCCCTTAACCCTCGCACTCCAACTCCGTACCAAAGGAAAGCAACAAGAGCTGATCCTCGCCAGACAAGCATGGAGTGGCAGCAAAGTGGGCGTAACCTTCGTCGCCCAGCACCAGGCGACACAACAGCAGAAAGAGGCGAGGGTGAGACGACTTTTACTTCAAACGTGAGAAAAAACTATGCGGCGGTTACGGCAACTGAGAAAAGAGCTAAGATTGGTTCTGCTTAGCTATTAATCAAGAGGTCTGTTAAGTTTGGTTTCTGGAATATAAAAGGGTTAAGTAAAAAATTAAAAGATAAATGTTTTTTGCAGTATATATCAAATTTTTGTGGAATTAATCTTACAGATACCTGGCTTAAAAACGTTAACTTACAACTTGACTCTAGATTTAATTATGTTAAAAATGTAATGCGTAAAAACAACAAGGGTCGGTATCCGGGGGGAGTTGTTACAAGTTTTAAAAAATATTTATCAAATATTGCAAGTGAAATTGTTGTGAATATTAAGGGAGTTTTATGTTTTAAATTAAAATTCATAGAAATTGAACTTTTTATTCTTAATATTTATAAACCACCATGCACCTCACAGTATAGCAAAAAAAACTTTTGGTCTCAATTATATAATTTTATGTTTGAACTTCAAGTTGATAACCCCGATGCGGCGTTTGTATTAGGGGGAGATTTTAATGCTAGGACTGCAAGTGAAAAATGTCTGGAAGTTGAAATTGGAGACCCTAGCTTTAAACGTGAGTGTGATTTGAAGCGTAACAGTAAAGATAAAATTTTAAATCAGAGGGTAAAAAAATGTTGTCAATGTGTGAAATGCTTGATTTTACTATCTTAAATGGTACATATGGCAGCGATACAAGGGGTGAGTTCACATACATGGGTGCAGGTGGTGAAAGCGTAATAGATTATGTTTTATGTTCCAAAAATTTGTTACAATTTGTCACAGATTTTTATATCGGTTGCAGAGCAGACTCGGATCATATGCCACTAATTTTAGAATTAAACCTTACCTGTAATGTAGAACAAGTAAGTAAACTTTTGGAGGAAAAAAGAGTAAAAATTCCACTTACAAAATACTAATGGTCTAAACTGCATGCACCAAAGTTTTTAAATGAAATAGTGAATGTTAATATTAGTGATAAGTATCAAAATGATTCAATGTATAGAATTAATGAAATAATTGAGGACATTAATAATCAAATTGTAATAAGTGGTAACAATATGAAAATGAAAAATATTAATAATAGTGCGGCTGCTCATAATGTATGGTTTGATATTGAATGTTTAAAGCAAAACGTGACTTGTCGAAAGCAATTAGAAAATTTCAATATAATAACACATCTGTAAATAGACAGTCTTGTACATCTTTAAGGAAAAAATATAGAGAACTTAAGCAAACAAAATTTAACACATGGAAAGATAAGTTGCATTCGGAAATAATGCAGGTTTTAGAGAGTGGGGATCAGCAACGTGTGTGGGCCTTATATAGAAAATTTAAAGCGAATAATTACGTAAAAAATGAAATAACGCCAGCCAGATAAATTGAGCATTTTAAAATTGTGTTAGGGGGCGGTGAAAAGGTTGACACACGTTTCTTACTCCCATATTATAGATACGACGAGTATCTTGACAAACCATTCACGGAGGACGAATTACGTTTTGCTATTAAAACACTAAAGAATAATAAAGCACCCGGCATGGACGGGATTACTTCAGAATTTTATAAAAGCGCATTTAAAAATAAAAATATTTTTTTGTCTCTGTTATACGCATTTAATGCGCTATATGCGATGGGGGAGTATTATGCATGCTGGAATAACTCTGTTATTCACACTATTTTAAAAAATAAAGGTGATAAAGAACTCCCAGACAAATATCGTGGTATTGCACTCGCTCCTGTGCTCAGTTAAATTTATAGTAAATTAATATATAACAGGCTTAAAATTTGGTGTGAAAAAAATAAAAAAATATCTGATTATCAGGCGGTTTTTCGCCCTAATTATTGTACTGTTGATAATATTTTTTATAATGGAACACTTGGTTAAAAAATATCTAAGTAAAAAACATGGTAGATTGTATGTTGCCTTCGTTGATTTTAAAAAAGCTTTTGATACTGTAGATAGGAAAAAACTATGGGCTCGCTTATGGGAAAAGGGTTGTTCTAATAAATTAATAGAAGCTCTTATGGGGATGTATGAGTTTGTTGAATTCTCTGTAAAATGTGGTAACAATGAGGTCACAGAACCCTTTCTCTCTTACAGGGGTGTCAAACAGGGTTGCATACTTTCACCTTTACTCTTTTCAATTTTTATAGATAATATTGTGGATTATAAAAAATCTGAAAATTTATGTCCTCCGCGGGTGGGTCCGGAGAATGATATTGAAATTCCAGGGTTATTGTATGCAGACGATTTTTTATTAATTTCAGAAACGATTGAGGGGCTTCAGGCTGGTTTAGATAGATTACATTCATATAGTGAAATGGCGGGATTAGAAGTACACACGGGAAAAACAAAAGTACTATGTTTTAAAAACGGGAGCACATTCAGTGCAGAGGAAAATTGGATGCTAGGTAGGGAAACTATAGAGCGAGTACGATCTATTGTTTACTTAGGTGTTATTTTTGCTATGCGTGGAAAATGGACCCAACATATTAAATTAGCTAGCAATAAAGCAAAAAAAGCGCTAATATCTACTGCAAATGCTCTTTATAAATTTGTGGAGCCAACTTTTAATTTAAATAATAAACTTTATTCATCTACGGTAGAGACAGTAGCGCTTTATGGGGCGGAAGTATGGGGGGTGGAAAATACGAAAATACGGAGGTGCTCTCTACTGTACAAGCGGGGTTTTGGAAGCGTACTCTAGGCATTGCCAAATCAGCTGCACATTGCGGCATACTTAAAGAAACAGGTGGTGTTGATATTTCAAACCAGGCACAAAATAGAGCTCTCATGTTTTGGTTAAAATGTGCGAAAGATCTTGCTCCCCCCTTGGTCGCGGTTTGTTACAGAGAGCAACTCAAGAAGGGTCTGGCATGGGTGGTGGTTCCGTGGTTATATAAAATTAAAGCACTTTTAGAAAAAAATGAACTACAACATCTGTGGGAGGGAGTTCAATTAAACTCTACAAAAATATTTAAGCAAGTGAAAAATATCTTACACAACAATTCTAAATTAAATGTAATGGAAAAATGTGTTGAAAAAAAATCATTGCTTTTAATAAAAAATTACCCCTTTGAAACTCCCAAATAAATGTATATTTGCAGTAGAGATAGCAGAAGTGGCATTCTATGGTTTAGGCTGGGTATATGGAAAACTTATAGACATACTATAAAATTTAGAGGTCATATTATACAGTTTTGTCCACTTTGTCTAACAATTGAAAGTGCTGAACATATATTATTTAATTGTAAAAAAACAGCCGAGCTTAGAGAAAAATATAACATTGCAACATATAAAACATATCTGGAAAATATACACGCTTTAAACATGAAATTAGTACTAAATGATCTCGGAAGTTTTCTTAATAACGTGCGTATTGCACGCTCGTCAGCACTTTTAAAACTACAGTTATAAATATATAATATGTGTTAATAATAATTTTAGTTAAATATAGTTTCAATATATCTATATATTTAATATTGTTTTAATATTTTTAATTTACTTTATATTTATTATTATAATGATAGTTTTATTCTAAATAACATATGTATGTCTTGCAGAGATGACAAAACATCCTTTTATTTTGTTTAACATATATATATATATTTTCATACTTTTATATATATTGATTGAAAAAAAAAAAAAAAAAAAAAAAGTTTATAATAATTGTATTATAGTATCATATGTATTTTCCCCTTTGGCTGAATTGGTTACAGAGTCGTATGACTTAAACCCAAACATATATTTGACGTAATGTGTTTTTATACAATAAAGCCTATTTTGAATTGAATTGAATTGAATAAGTAAAAAACACGGGAGACTTTATGTCGCTTTTGTGGATTTTAAAAAAGCGTTTGACACGGTCGATAGAAAAAAGTTATGGGCGCGTTTGTGGCAAAAAGGGTGTTCCAATAAACTTATAGAAGCTTTAATGGGCATGTATGAGTATGTTGAATTTTCAGTTAAATGTGGTAATAATGAGATAACCGAGCCGTTTTTGTCTTACAGAGGTGTTAGGCAGGGTTGCATACTTTCCCCTTTACTTTTTTCTATATTTATAGATAATATTGTTGAATATATTAAGTCTGAAAAATTATCACCTCCTAAAGTTGGTCCTTACAATAATATTGAAATACCGGGGTTACTGTACGCGGATGATTTTTTGCTTATTTCTGAAACAATTGAGGGATTACAAGTTGGTCTATATGGGTTGGGTAACTACAGTGAAATAGCAGGTTTAGAAGTACGTACAGGTAAAACAAAAATTTTATGTTTTAAAAATGGTAATACATTCAGCGCTACTGAACAATGGACGTTACACGCAGAAAAATTGGAACGTGTACGTTCAATGTTTATCTGGGTGTTATTTTTTCAATGAATGGCAAGTGGACTCAGCATATTAAATTAGCCAGTAATAAAGCTAAAAAAGCCCTTATTTCTACCTCTACAGCACTATATAAGTTTGTTGAACCTACGTTTGAACTTAGTAATAAATTATATTTGCCTACGGTGGAGACCGTCGCACTATATGGAGCGGAGATTTGGGGGGTTGAAAATACAGATGTGCTGTCAACTGTACAAGCAGGCTTTTGGAAGCGTACACTAGGTATTGCAAGGGGGGCGGCGCACTGTGGCATACTCAAAGAAACAGGAAGTGTTGATATCTCATCTAGGGCACAGTGCAGGGCACTTATGTTTTGGTTAAAATGCGCAAAAGATCTTGCACCCCCCTTAGTATCAATATGTTATAGGGAACAACTTAAGAGGGGATTAGCATGGATGGAGGTTCCGTGGTTGTATAAAATTAAAGATCTTCTTCAAAAAAATAACTTGCAAAATCTGTGGGTGGGTGAAAATCTCAAAAATTTAAAAGTTTATTCTCTTGTTAAAAATGTATTGCTTACTAAATCGCGAGAAAATATAATAGAAAAATGTTATGATAAAAAGTCTTTAATATCAATTAAAAATGATCCGCAAGATATGCCTAAATATGTTAGTATTTGCACAAGAGATAGCAGAAGCGGCATTCTTTGGTTACGACTAGGCATTTGGCGGACTCATAAATTTATTCTTAATTTCAGAGGTCTAACAGTTCAGTTATGTCCACTTTGTTTTAGGGCAGAAAGTGTCAATCACATACTTTTTGATTGTAAGAAAACAAATGAGTTCAGAATAAAACATAATATACTAGAATATAAAGAAGAATTAAAAAATCTTCACTCTCTTGATAATAGAAAAGTATTGATTGAACTTGGAAGTTTTTTAAATAAAGTGCGTACTATACGCTCAGCGGCACTTTCAAAATAGTTTTATAAATACAAGATTTGTATCGTGTGTGTTTTTTATTTTATTTTAATATAATGTGTGTTTTAGCACGTAAGAAATTGGGGAGAATTTATTTTTCACTCAAAGTATGTGTAACTAATTGTCTCCCCTTTATAATTTAGAGTAAAATAAAATATCATATTTCATTACAAGAAAAAAAAAAAAAAAAAAAAAAAAAAAGAAAAAAAAGAAAGAAAGAAAAGAAAAGAAAGAAAGAAATATGATTTTTTATGTTTTATACTGCATTATATATATAATATTTGATAATAAGTTGCATGTAATAACTAAATATCTATATATGTATTAATATTAGTAAATGGTAAAAATATATATAACGAAATATCTTTTCCCCTTTGGCTGACTTGGTTATAAAGTTGTATTACTTAAACCCAAACATATGTAATTTATGTAATGTGTTTTATTGCAATAAAGCCTATTTTGAATTGAATTGAATTGAATTGAATTGAATTGAATTGAATTGAATTGAATTGTCATATTTCTCTCTCTTTAATTGAATTTGTTCTAACTAATATTTTTTGTAAATATTAAATAAAAAAAGTTATTGAAAGCAATTTATTTTCCATGCTACAGAATTAAAAGTTCATACTATATGAAAGCTTCATATGTAAAAGTAGATATTTAATTTTGTCAGAAAGACTCATTTTCTCTTACTTAAGTGGAGATAAATGAACCATGCAGTCAATGTTGAATATCATCTT
>OX439133.1:35455691-35535691 GCA_949318235.1 Ecdyonurus torrentis
AAACATCATAAACCAAGCTATACTTAAGTAAATTACCTCTAGTACTTATAGCATGATTTGTATTTGACATCAGCAAAATAAACAGATTTTTTGAAGCATTTGCTATATTATAATAAATTACATGCAGCATAAATTAAGTTAATTAGTCGGTCCGTGTATATATGTATGACTGGTAGAAAACAAAAGTTTTATATATCATGTGCATTAGAAATGTAAAATAAACCAAACTTTATGACTTGTAGCATTTATTTTACGTTGATTGTTGAATTTAAAATAACAATACTAATAATAATAATAAATATTTATTGAGCAAAGTAAAACATACAGACATGAAAACAGCCGAAGTCAAAACATAGCAGGTTGCTCAAAAGGATGATTAAAAAGGCAAAGCCCATCTAGTTAATCATCCATAAATAAAAAAAATAATAATAATATAAAAAAAAATTAATAATAATAATACTTAATTATTAACTTACTTAACTTACTTGGTTAACGATGCGTTATATATATATAATAATTTTGTAAAATGTTTTGTTATATAGATTAACAAAAATTGTTGATATTATCGTCGCATCGATTACGATACTTTTGCTCAAAAAATATGAAATACCAACTTAAAATTCTAAGAATGCACAAAAAAAAGGTATTCCCGTATTCAAGGTATTTTATTTAGGTATTCATTTAGGTAAAGTACATTTTATGAAGCAAGATTTGAAATATTTTACTTCAATAAAAACATTGTACTATGATTTATAGTTATAGTTATCGAAATACTATTGTTATCGAAATATAAACGTAATCGATGGCAATGATTTATAAATAACGACATCGTTTTAATGTGTTGATCGTATCGTTATCGTTATAGAGATTTTGATTATCGATCCCAAGACTTGTAACATTCTGTGAAGATATATCAGGTGTTAGCTTGTCTATGATGAAACACACCACACATTCAAATTTACAATTAAATACTGATTAACAGTCTTGGGTTCGATACCCAACATTTCTTTAACGATAACGATACTACAATTTAGCCTCACATCACACTATAACAATATCGTTACTTTTAAAACGGTCACTTGCAATTACGATATACTGTATCTATAATCATAGTGCAATGTTTTTATTAAACTTAAATAATTTAAATGTTGCTTCATGACTGTACTATACCTACAATAATTACCAGCCTCATTTATATATTTTACTTTTTAACTTTAATGTTTTTTTTTTTTTTTTTTTTTTTTGCACTTTTTATATTTTTGAAGCAAATTTTATTATTATCGATGTGACGATTATTTCGTCCAAACTTGATAAACTGTAACGATAACTGTATATAACCGTTAAATTACAACGCATTGACAACCAAATATCTTTATCCATAGAGTATCGATGACATATTTATACAAGAATTAATTTTCAAGACTGTTGATAAAGCATTGTTATTATTGTATTTACGTCTACATTTTTATTTTTATAATATATGTATTTATTTTTTAATTTTCTTGTTGCATTGTTTATTGACTTGTGTTGATATTTATACACAACAATGTGTGTATTTTGATGTTGTTAATATTGTGTGACAAGACCAAAAATTGATGTAAAAATTTGTTACTCTCAACTGCCTGGGTCAACAAATAAATCTTACATTTTTACTTCGACGTAATATTAATGCTGCCTCATTATCAGTATAATTATTTTAATGCAGCATAATCTATGTTATAGAACAATTGCACTCATATTTATGAGCCGCTATTATAGTTATCAGAAATACACAGGCCAGCAAAGAAAAAACCTTATTTTTATATTTAAATAGCAAATTAAGCTTCAAACCTAAATTTAATCTAAACATCATTTATAGGTTCTTATAAGCTAGATAAATTTGAGAAAATATGAGAAATATGATTACAGTAGAAATTAACTTTTAAAAATGCAAGAAATTGGAAAAAGTGATGTTTCCCCTATGCTCTACAATGCATTAGGCATCATAAAAATGGTGACAAAGCGCAAGAATGTGCAAAGTTTCTATAAACGTCATAATATTTAAACTGGAAAATATTATGTTGTACAGCATAATTCTTTATGTTGCTTTAATTTAGCATGGTTTATGCTATGACATAAATGCAGCATAAATTACGTAAGTTATGGTTTTCTAGTAGTTTCAATATTAACACAAATAGCCCAAATCAATTAAATTAAAAAAATATTTAGGAAAAAAAATAAGCTAACTTTCGTAATAATATTTAGAAAAAAATGTTTTTTTTACTTCTTCTTTTTAAGATAAGTATAGAGCTAAGGTTACTTTTGAGACATAAGATGATGAAATACTGATAATTATTTCGTCTTATAAAAATTACAATTACGTCAAAGTTAATAAAGTGATCAAAATAACCTCAAAAACCAGGATGTAAAGATCAAAAGTTGAACATGTGAGTTAAATAAAAAATAGTTTTGGAGAAACCAAGCACGTGCATACATGAGGGAGAGAGATATTTGCAGTTGATAATTTGGGTATAAAAGGACAATTTGACAGCAATAACTTTCATTACACCTACACTTGCCTAGAAGACGAAACAACTTTTGACGTGACACTTCTGCAAAACATAACTTTGGTAAGTATAGGAAGGCAACTATTTAAAAATACCTTCAGTACTGTACAACTTATCATTTGTGAATAATTTTATTATTTTTAATTGTGATCTTAATATTTGTTATTATTACTTGATTACACATTTTGAAATATTTTGAACATTGAATAAAATAAAATTAAAATTAAAGTTATATTAATATTCAAAAATTGTAATAATTATGTATTTAAAAATGTCGATAAAAACGTCTTTTGTTAGCTAGAAAATTAGTTTTTTAATAAATAAAATATGTCAGAAAGTGTTTTTACATGTTATATATGGGGTCTTAAATATAATTTATTTATTTTTAGTATTTTAATTTTAAACACTTGATTCTATTTTTACTTTATTTTCAAAGTTAGACAGAAAAAATAATAACTGATTTCATACGGTAATTTAAATAAACAAATTTATTCTAAAGCTTGTTTTACGTTGTTATTTTAAATCTCTGCCAGTTGCATATAGAAACTTTATTTTACACGGAGAAATTCATTTGTTTTCTTGCAAGAGAATAAATTTGTTTCTGATATGTTTGATAATAATTTATATTAATTAAAATCACTAGAGATCGCTGCTTGTTTTAAACTAAATTCATTATTTCGTATTTATTGTTCTTCTTTCGTGTTTTTTAAATGCTTTGCCTAAAATATTCTTTATGTTGTTAACACACATAATTGTTATATTCAGATATATTCAAGATAACAACTTGCATAACTTTATATTTATATAAAATAACAAAATAACAGAAATTCTATAATTTGATATATTTTTTAAGTTGATCTCTAAAATTATTTTTATCGTTTTGATGTTTCATTTTCGTTGCATAAAATTACAACTTCAACGCCACAATTTAATATTAAACACTTGCAAGTATAAATTTTTGTGCTATAATTTGCTTTTATAATATAATTTACTTTATTAACAAAATTTAATAGTGATCAAAATTAATAAGTATTTCTAAATCATGTTGTTGTAAAAGACGTTAGTGCTAATTAATTGAGTAAATTAGTTCATTATTAATAAAAATTAATCACATGATGGATAAATATGTGTTGATCTTTATGAAGTCTCAAAAATCAATTAATAACTCAGTAAATAAATAAACTAATTATCAATCACACAATAAAATAATCAGTCAATAAGACAGTCAAATTTATATAACAATTAAAAATATTAACACCTTTGTTGAAGTGTTATGTCATAAGTCATAATATATAGATATACCAAATTTTAATATGATAATTAAAAAACATAAACAAGCTATTAAATACAAAAATGTCAAGTTGTAGGTCACAGATACAAGGTAAATATTTTGATGACTGTTTTAAATTTTCATAACAAGACATTTAAAGGCATAGAAAACATTGAAACAACATGTTCTAAACACGAAATGGGATCTACAAAACTGATGATATTTTTTACCAGAATGTAAATGTGGCCCCACAAGGGAGCTTAATACTAATGTAAAGTTTGCAATTTTCGTGAATATTTATGTTTATGACGTCATAAACAGGCAAAAACTAGTATAAAATTGTTGTGCGGGTTGCATAAATCGAATTTTATGATTACTACTACGGCGCTACAGTTGGGTATTTAGACAAAGTACTGTTATTTATGTAAATCCAATCAAGTGTTTGTTATGTAAATGCAATTTTTTTCATGTTGTCTATGCGTTTAACATATGACACTATAGATAGGGAAAGAAACTTGCCATTATTTAGGATTGATTGACATTACAACTTTACTTCTTTTTGTTACTTTCTATGTTTTTGTATAAATAAATGTTTTAAATCACAATAACACCTTAATAACAATTCAATTATAACTAAAAATTTTAAATTATTTAATGTTATGGAAAATTTATTAAAAAAGTAAAAATTAAAAAAATATAATATTTTATATTAATTTCAAATACTTTTATAAAGAATAATTATGAAGTCATTAAAAATTTAGCACCAATTGCTAAGTTTTATCATAAAGATTTGCAAAATTTTATCTTGAATGTATCTGAAGAAAACAATTGTGCCTGTAAACTACTGAAGAATCGTTTCTGTAATAAATAAACATTTTAGCACAAGTAAAATTGTAGTACAGTGGATTTAGTTCTAAAATGAACATTCATGTGTTATTTATTATTTATCAAATTTCAGCGATTGATCATAAAAGAAAAAAAAATATATAAAATAAAAATTACAATAAACTTAAAGTATATATAACTTTAAAAATAAAACTTTTTTTTAATTAATTTGAAGTAGCAATTGAAAATTTTAAAAACATAAAAATGTATTACTACATCCTTAAAGTTTTCTTTTCATATACCGATTATTTAGTTAATTTCATCAATGGAAACATAGAAATAAAAAAATATAAATCAAGAAATTTAAAACAGTGTGAAATTATAAAGCTTGTGATATTAGTTTGTTTATTTATATTTATGTTTACATTTTTTACAGAAATGTTCTTCAAGACGACCATTCTAGTTTTGCTGATGATGCAGTGGAAATTTCAGGACATTACAGCTGAGGTAAGATCTCAACTTTTGTCAATTTATTTTTTACATTTGTAAAATATAAAATATCATTTTTGAGGCAATAGTTTGCTACAATTTTCAAAGTTTTAACATTTTACTTTTTTATTTTAAGTATTATTTTTCAAAATATAATTCACATAGAATACAAAGTAATAAGGGCTAGCAATAAGCACTGTTAAAAAAACACTAGAACACGTTTGTAGTTTAAGTTTCAATTGGATCACGCCAGTAAATCTGGAGATACATTGAGTTTTAGATTTTGCTAATTTTTGGCAAGTGCAAATTTTTGCAATTTTTTTTCGGTATTGTAGCTTGTACTAGGAATGTTTATACACAATAAAAAATAAGTTTAAATTTTTTTGTGTTATGGATAACGTAGATATGTCAGCTTAAGTTGGCATACCTCTGAAAATTCCGAGATAAAAAGGCACTCTCAGTTACTAATTAATTTTTTGCGAGCTTATTAATAACATGAAAAATCTGAAACTATGCTCATACATTGCCAACTAAACAGGCTTTAAAATGATAAGCATTAAATATTTTTCAATCTTTTCGTTGCTGCGATATGATGTTCAAAACTTCAAAAATTACGAAAAAAAACATTTCTCTGATACGTCCTAAACATCCTGCGTGATCGAAATAGCACATTGCGTTTTTTTACTATTAATATTACAAGTTTATTCAAAAACCAAAATTTTAAAACTATAAACAATGAGAATTAAAAAAAATGCGTAGTAATAAAAGTAGGGAATTACTTTAAATTCAATTTTTTAAGCTTATAAATTTTAGTCTCTCTCTCTCTCTCTCTTCTTTTAGTGTCACATTCGTAGTGCACAAAAAAAGAAAAAAGTAACTTTTTTTTGTAATCTTGTGAAATGATGCAAATTTTGAGTAGCCACGATGTCAAGCTGCAATACGCGAAAAGGCGCTATGTGCATCATATAGAGAGTAAGTGAGAATATGAGCAAAACTGACTAAAAAGTGCATTTAAAATTGCAAGATGAAAATGAAAACTAGACGAACTAAAAATAATAATAGAAAAAAAAACAAATAAAAAAACTTATTATACTGCAGTCACAAAAAAATTTAAAAATATTTTTTTTAACTTCTGAGCAAACCATGTGATTGAATTTTGTTTTCTTTAAATGTTTATAAATAAAAATATTATAAGCTTTCATTTGATATCTAGGAAGTTAAAATTGAGTTTAATATATATTTACTTTTCCCAAAGAATTTATGGACACCCTGTAGCAGTGTATATAAAAAACAGATTTTCATTGACATTTTGTTTGAAATATTTTAGGCACAATATATTGACTCAAAACTAACTGAGCTGAGTAATGACATAAAACAACTTGCAAAGCAGTTTGAAAAGAATGCAAAAACCACTGAAGACACGATGTTGGAGTTGAGAGGAGAAGAAAACTTTCAGTTGTCAATATTGACAGGCCAACAGAGAGCACTGGAAAACAAGATGGACGTCGTGAGAAATAATCAGGATGATTTGAATAAGGCGCTGGGTCAACTAAGGCAGAATCAAGACGAAATGAAGCAGGAACTGAGTCAACTAAGGCCGAACCAAAATGAAATTATGCAGGGGCAGAGTCATATGACACAGACCCAAGACGAAATGAAGAAAAGACTAAGTGAAGGCAAACAAACCGAAGACGAAATGAAGCAGGCACTGAGGCAATTGAAACTGACTCAAGAAGAAATGAAGCAGAGTCAGAGTCACTTGAAACTGACCCAAGACGAATTGAGGCCGGAACAGAGTCAAATGAAACTGACTCAAGACGAAGACCATATTAAAATAAATTTTATATATGACGCAATAAAGAAACAATCATGTCAGCTGTCAATACTAAGCTTGACAACCCAGATCTTCAACAACAAGAGATATTACTTCTCATACGACCAGCCTAAGATGTCCTGGTCTGAGGCTGACAAATTCTGCAAGTCACATGGCATGGAGTTGGTCAGCGTTGAAACACAACAAGAGTGGGACGCTCTGAAGCCTGAAGTTGGGAAACTGCATAGTAAAATAGACCCTCCTTGGTCTAGTGGCAGTGATGCTGCACAGGAAGACAACTGGAAGTGGACGTCAACTGGAACTGACATCACATTCTTGGCAGGATTTAATAGTATGTCTAATGATGCAAGTTACAACTGTTTATATCTTTATACTGCAGGATGGTCAGATTACCCTTGTTCACTCAAATTAACTTTTATATGTGAACAAAACTTACTATGTTAAACATTAGCAAATCAGTGTTCAATGTAATAACATTTGTTATTTAACAGTCAAGGAATTTAAGTAAAGCAAACACGCAAATTTTTTTATAATATAATATTTATATCATTTTTATTCATTTTTGCTTTTGTAATAAAACCTATGTAATAACTAGACTGCAGTTTAATATTTTATATACTTTGTTTGGAAAATTGTATTTGACACCAAAATTAAAATCTTTTTTTGTAATAATAAATCATTTACATAACTGTAATAATAAATGTAGTTTCTTTTACACTAACTTTGTTTAATTTAGTTAAAAATATATATTTGTTGAATATATTTCTTCTAACTATTTGGTTACATCTATAAATAAATAAATAAATAAATAAATAAATAAATAAATAAATAAATAAATAATGAATAAATAAATAAATAAATAAATAAATAAATAAATAAATAAATAAATAAATAAATAAACTAGATTATGATAGCCCCTGTAGTTATGCAACACTTTCCACACACAAGTATAGCAGGTTGCCTACTTGGTGTGGTGTAAGGGACTATTTTATTGTTAAATTCCTCTCTCTTTATTTGAATCTTGTTCTAAATAATATTTTTTTGTAAATATTAAATAAAACACAATTATTGAAATCAATTTATTTTCCGTGCTAAAGAATTGAAAGTTCATACTATATGAACGCTTCATATGTAAAAGCAGATATTCAATTTTGTCAGCATGTGTCATTTTATCTTACTTAAGTGTAGAGAAATGTACCATGCAGTCAATGTTGAATGTCAGCTTTTGCTTCTGAAGTCTATTCTCTGTAAAAGATCTGTCTGTCTGTCTGTTTGTCTGTCTGTCTGTCTGTCTGTCTGTCTGTCTGTCTGTCTGTCTGTCTGTCTGTCTGTCTGTCTGTCTGTCTGTCTGTCTGTCTGTCTGTCTGTCTGTCTGTCTGTCTGTCTGTCTGTCTGTCTGTCTGTCTGTCTGTCTGTCTGTCTCTCTCTCTCTCTGTCTCCATGTCTCATTCTTAGACTTAACTCCAGCTAACTTGTTTTCAAGCTAAATAAAGCTTGAAACCTATAGGACTAAAGTTGAAGTAAAGAAAAGTCATTCTTGGCCGTATGAGATTTGGGCCGTATGAGAATACTGGAACCAATACATGGACAAATTAACTGCATAATAATTATGCTGTCAAATTTGTAGCATAATTTGTTTTATTCAGCATAATTATTGCTATACTTCCTAATAACTATGTTACATATAGCATAAATATTATGTTGTACAGCATAACTATTTAATATTTCTAATTTAGCAACATTTATGCTATAATGACATAAATGCAGCATAAATTACGTTTTTTATTTTTCTATGAAGTTATATGCAGATCTACAAGCTTTTTTTTTTAATTGATGCTATTTAAAAAGGTCTAAGCATTCATGTTACATCGACGCCATGATGGATCAGTTATAGCGTGCTTGTATTCTTGTTAAGTCGTCGTGTTAGGGTAATTATAGGATTTGCTCAATCATTTGTAAGCCTGGGTTGGATTATAGAATTATTTCGTTTATTTAAAAGTTGACGCCATGCTAAATCACTTTTAGGGTGTTTGCCTTTATGTTACGACGCCATGTTGGATCACTAATATGGCGTTTGCATCCATTTTAATAAACTTAAAGGTGCGTATTACATAATTGCGCATTGTCGCCATGTTTGTGGTATGAATTGCAGGCCCAGCATAAAGGAAACGTTATTTTTCCTAAATTTTCGCATCAGTAAAAGTTTGTATTAATTGAACATATTTGTCTTATTTTGCTGTAGCTTATTAGCTTCTCAAATGTGGCGTCTATTAAGGTTTCATGTTTGGTTGTTATTAAAAATAAAAATGATGTTTTAACTTTGCTGGCTTGTGTATTCCTGACCAACAAAATGGCGGCTTATAAATATGAGTGTAAATTATCTAAAGAGTGTTTCATATCATGTGCGAATTTGAAAAATTATTTTAAATATTAATTAGCATTTTCCAGAAGTTTTAACAATAATATTATTAATTTTTGTCAAAGAATTCTTTAAAGGCATAGAACACTTAGAACAAAAAAACATAAATATCTAGTATCCGAACATACTTAAATATCACCGTTGATTTTACCGGAGTCATTGATTTTTAATTAATTTTACCATTACAAAATATCAGTTGCATGTTGATGACGTCACAGCTTCCGTGTGGACTAGTAAGCTGTGACGTCATAAACATGCAACTGACATTAAGTAAATGTAAAATAAATTAGAAATCAATGACTTAGGTCAAATTAACATTGATATTTAGGTATGTTAGTATACTAGACATGTTTTTTTGTTCAATGTGTTCTATGCCTTTAACTAGTACAATAACTATAGTAAAAATAGTTTATTGTAGGGAAGACGGAAGTGAGGGACACTTTTTTAGCGTTTTTATAAGAAAACAACTGCAATCTAAAGTAGAAATTTTAAAATCAGGATTACTATACATTTTAAAAGCTTTAGAAAACTTAAACAATTTTTCATCATCTAAAGCTGATAAATATTCCCATTTTAAAAACATTTTGTTTAAAAATATTTTACAATTTACGTTTGTCATGTAAAAGATATTTTTTGTGCTGATAAATGGATTAATTGTTAAACATAAGCTCGTTCTGTAAACTACACACAAAAATTGAGCCGGCTTCGAAAATGTTCCTTTGTTATAAACAGCTGGATATGACGTCGATCACTGAATTGCCAATGGAGTCATGTTACGACAAATTATATCAATGTATTTATAAAGTTTTTTGTTTATATTCTGTAGCTATACAAATATATTAAAATAACATTGTCTCTCTCTCTCTCTCTCTCTTTCTCTCCCTCTCCTTGTCTCTACCACTTGATGTTAGTACCCTTGTCTTGAAAATGTTACAATGTTATATAATATATTCCACTGACATACTTATTGTACCGTGTAGTAGTTATCGTTGCTCCTTTGTTTTAAGAGCTGCAAAATGTTTCTTTTATTTAACTCTTAAGTTAACAAAAAGTTATAATTAAAATAAAGACATGATTAACATTTGTCAGTGTTTTCTGTTTTGATTTTTTTTTTAATATTTATTTATTTTTTATTTATTTATTTTTGTTACAGATAACATTTATTCAACTTTAAATTTTTCATTTTTTTTATATTCAGAAGGATATTTAACTTTTTTTTTTGTACGTAAATGCTTAGATATTTAGATATATTGCGTAGTTTTACACGGAAAAAAATACTGCTAATGGCAATTAACAAATCCTGCAAAATACGATACGTAAATATTAATCTGAAAAGTTGAAATTTTACGTAATTTATCAAAATTTATCGTAATTACAAAAATATTAAAATTGGTAAAAAGAAATAGCATAATATAGTTATTAGTTAACAATTAAAAATTTAGTATTCAAATATATGAAAGGACCTTATTGATACGAAGTATAAAAAAAGTGAAATCAGAAGTCAATAAACTTTTTAATTTTAATTACATTAGTTTCCAAAAAAATAAAAAATAAAAATATCAAAACGCATTTCGATGTTCTCGCGTCAAGATAAAGCTACGAAGTGTGAACGATCTACACTTTACAAGTTTGCAGCTAACTGGAGCTTCACCTACCTGTTTTATATAGCAGATGCTTCAGGAAGCCGCGAACTTGTAAAGTGTAGATCGTTCATTCTTCGGAAATTCGTAAAGTGTAGTAGCTTCATCTTGACGCGAAAAGATCGATTTGCATATAATAAATATAAAAATAAATTAAAGCAGACACTATACTGTACACTGGTCTTAGCATAGTGAAGAGAGTCGTATAACTTGGTGACAAATGTTGCTAGCACAGAGACATTGCAGAGATTTCAGCACCAAACTACAAGAGAATGCAGAGTAAGTGTCTTTGTCAGTCATCTTCACAGACTTACAGATAAACTAGGATTATTTGTCCAACTAAATGTATATTATGATTACATCTTATGTAAAATATGAATGAATTATTATTATTTTTAACCACACGTAAATTGTATCTCTTTCTGTTCAGGTTTAGCTTTCTTTTTGAACTTAATATCAACTGGCACAATTTGATTACAAAATTATATAAAAATGTAAGCAAAATATTTATTTTATTTTATCAATCATTTGCATATTTCCAAATACAATTTTTCTTAAAATATTTACATATTATTAGTAAATATGTTAATAAATAAATAAAAAACTAAATTATGTTGGCTACTGTACAATTATGCAACTCTTTCAACATACTAGTATAGCAGGTTGCCTACTTGGTGTGCTATAAGGGGCTTTTTTTATCTCTCTTCGAATTTTTGTAATAGTTAAACAGTTTTTTTAATTATGTATAATAAGTCATAAATTTAATACTAAAAAAATATAGTAATTAACGAAATCAATTTATTTTTCATGCTACATAATTGAAAGTTCATAATATATGAAAGTTTGAGTTGTAAAATCAGACATTCAAAACTTGATTCAGAATTTACTGCAGAAATGTTTTTAACTTAAACTCGACGTGGATACATTTCTGCAATTACATTAAGAAACGTTGCCTAATAACTTTATCAGATTGAACAACGCATTATTTATTTATCAGCATTTATGATTAACTTTTCTCATTGCTTACAAAATAAGCAATATCAAAGAATAGGTGATTGTTATTTTTCGTGGTTTATGGCACATAAAAAACAGGTCTTACTAACTTGGTTATTATTTTATGGTTGTTACTTTAAATTATCATAACCAAGAACCAAGGTGCATCAATTAGGGCCTACGATCTAAAGAAAGAAAATCATATAAATAAATATTTTAACTTAAATTTATATTTAAAAAAATACATGATACATATGTACACAGTCCAGAATTTGCCATGACAGCCTAGAGGAAGTGTGGAAACGTCTAGGCAGGCTAGTAGGTGCAATCACATTCATCTTGAACCTTCCGAATGCTGTGCGTCGTCTTGGAATGCATGTAAACATGCATCGTGCAACGTGTTGTGCTCTCACACTTGACGTACGCACTCAGAAGTGTCTTAAACAACAGTGTGAGAGTTACGAGTCAGCTGCCTTCATCATTCGGCCATATCAGCTCGGTAAAAAATATTTTAAAATGTCTTCGAGTTGGAGCGAGAACCACTTATAGAGGGTATCCGGATGATGTCAATTTAAATGCGCTTGAACACCATAGTGGAGTAATGAATAGACAAACGTTTTTTTTTTATATTTTCTTTGTGAAAAAAGTTAATTTTTTGTTCTTATTATTTTTCACACATATTTGAAATACTAAATTAATCTATTATTGCCATCAATGCTGTAAAAAAGTATAGCTAAGTATTTTAAAACTAACAAATGTGTTTTGTTCCTATACCGGCCCATGTATTGAGTGATCTAACATGGCGTCGACTTTAACATGAATGTAAACCTTCTATAGCACATTAGTCACATTTAGAGATATTTGAGTTTAAGGTTAAATTTTGTATATTTTTTAGAAAATTTATTACATGTCTACTTTAAAGATTTGCATTGTGACCAAACTTGCTAGCTAGAAATAAAAGTGGAAAGTTAACTTAAATCGCATGTCGCACTAAAATGAAATACAAAGCAGCTTAGAAAATAATCCATAGCACATAAATTCAAAAAATTAATTACTAATATTTTTAACAATTTGACATAGTCTCAAATTTCTACGTCCTACATACCTGTGACAACAAAAATTTATGTTTTTTTTTTTTAATATTATTATTTTTTATTATTTAAATGGTTAAGGCGGGAAATCAGCTACTGCGGGATTTGATTAAAAAGTTGTAAAAACAGATAAATCTGAAATTTTGTACTGTGATACATTAGGATTAGGTATCTTCAAAAATGTAAAAATTTTGGGGGGCATTCATGCTAGATTTTTAATTATGATTTTTTAACGTTTTAGTCCCATAGGAGCCCATGTTATTTTCAATAATTAATTTCTCTCTTATCTGATGGTCACGGGTTCTGAAAATTTTATCATATAGCTGTTACTATTAACTTTCAAATGGTATCATAAAATTTAGAAGTTTTCTTTTTAGATTTTGAGATACAAGCCATCTGAATTATTTGAATACAACCCTTAAATGCTCCGCATTTACGATATAACCGATTTAACGATATAACATTTACGATGTAACCGTCCTCGCGGACGATACGCAAGGCTAACTTGGAGGAAGGACGGGAAGTTTACCAGACTGTTTACAGACGACAGTTCAAAACTCTTACGAAGTCGAGGAACCGTCTCCGTCCTACGTAGGGTACCAGGGCTATAATGGCTCATTTGAAATATATTTGTGTCAATTTCTGTTTAAACAGCTGCCAACGTAAGTGAAGCTGTCGTGCACTTGGAGTGCACATCTGTATGCTGCGTCAATCGCACGCCGGAGCGGCGAGGTACAACGTATAACATCGCATACCATGACCATTCACTGCAGCCATATATATATATATATATATATATATATATATATATATATATATATATATATATATATATATATATAGCACTGACCTACAGTTCAAGGTCATTGGCCAAAGTACGTATATCGATGCTTCCGCGCCACAAAAATGCAATTACGCTTTCCAGATTTGCGACGAGTGGAGCATCTACACTTTCCGTCGCAGCATGGTGAGTGGACTAGCGGCCATTCACTTAACATTGCAGATGCTTCACGGTGGAAATTGCAGATGCTCCACTCGCCGTAAATCTGGAAAGTGTAGATGCTTCTTTTTGGCGCGGAGGCATCAATATTACATAGGACATGGCTACATTGTAATACATAATGTTTACATTTTATATTGAACATTCACAAGAACAAAACTGTATGCAACATCAATGCTCTTAAAATATTGCACAGTGTTTTTAAACTGGCAAAATGAGCTATCTTCCTATGCTGCCCATATGTTATTAAGTATACATTCAGCATTTACTATTTAATTTATTATTTTTTTTTTTAATTTTTTGTTACTAATAATTTTCTCACACACTTGAGATACTAATTAAATCTATTAATGTAATGTATATTCTAGTAATGTTGACAATTGTCAGCACTAATTATTCATAAAGCATAATTTGAGCTATAGGGTGTTTGCATTCATATTAAAGTTGACGCCATGTTGGATAACTCAATACATGTGCAGGATAGGATAATGACTCATTGCGTAAGTTTAGAAAGTACTAACAAGGGAGCATTATGACGTGTCACTCACGGACCAAGCTCTAATTTTTACATTTTTAATTTAGGCCCTATAATAGGCACATTTTGAAATAGGCCCTTTTGCTATAAATTTCACAGTTTCACGGCTAAGTTACTTACCATGGGCAATCACATCAGTAGGGTAATCTTTGGTAAAAATAAGATATTGATCCTTGACAAGTAAAAATGTTCTTTAAAAAGCAATATTTTTTTAGAACATTGATGCTGTTAATAGATTTAATTAGTATCTCAAGTATGTGAGAAAATTATTAGTAACAAAAAATTAACATCAAAGAAAAAATAAATTAAATAGTAAATGCTGAATGTATACTCAATAACATGGGCAGCATAGGAAAATAGCTCATTTTGCCAGTTTAAAAACACACTGTAATATTTTAAGAGCATTGATGTTGTTAATAGGTTGAATTAGTATTTCAAGTATGTAATAAAAACAAAAATAATAATAAAAGTAATAATAATTAACTAATTTCTCTGAAAAAAAAATTGTGAAAAACTAATTTTTCCCTATACTGAGCAATGTTATTCACTACTCCAGTATGGCCTCCAAGTACATTAAGTATGACGTCTTGCGGTACATCATATAAATACAAAACTTTTCTAAATATAAAAATAAATATTATTATTTTAATAGGTAAATTATTAAATGTATTATAATTTTTATTTACATAATTAAATATATTATAAATATTATTACATAATCATGTATAATTAATATATCAAGTATACATTCTTAATAAGTTTAGCTTCATATTTTTAGTTAAATTTATTATATAAATAATATTAAATTCCAAGATTTATAATAGAAAAGAAATTTAAATTTTTTTTTCTGAAAAACTTTGAAAGTTAGCCAAAAGTAAATTTTGTCCATGTATTAATATAATTGGATACATTACATTTTTTAAATGTTATGTATATATAGTCAACAATATTACTGTAAAACCAAAATACATTTAATTATTATTTATTCCTTTTAAGGTTTTTAATGAAATGTTTCCACGGGTACTCAGATGTCATGACGAATACCAGACTGTGTATTAGGCCGGAGCCAGCTCGTGTGTTTGGTTTGTATTGTATACATTGATGTTCTCGCGTCAAGATGAAGCTACTACACTTTACAAATTTCCGAAGAATGAAAGAAATACACTTTACAAATGTGTGGCTACCTGGAGCTTCACCTACCTGTTTTATATAGCAGATGCTTCAGGTAGCCGTGAATTTGTAAAGTGTAGATCGTTCATTCTTCGGAAATTTGTAAAGTGTAGTAGCTTTATCTTGACGCGAAAAGATCGATATATAACAATGTCATGTTGATTAAACTTCTGTTTTGGAGGAGGTATTGTACAATAACAATGAAATGGAGGAGGGAGACACTGCTTGAAATGTGCACAAAAGTAAAAAAGCAGAATCAAACTATTTAAATCAAAACTTATGATGTTCTTGAAATAAAACAAACTTAATTCTATATTAAACAACATGATGCACCACAGTTATGGCTTTCAAACTTTTCAGTATCATTGGCCAAGAAAATAATAATTATAAATAGAAAAAAATCATGATTTTGTGTTTTTTTAACTTTGCCATTTTTCATTCCTTCACATAATCACTTTATGTGTGATTTTATCAATTCAGCACACTGGCTTTTGTTTATCGAGCAAAAAATTTATGTTCAATTATTTCAAATTCGTCAATATATCTGACTTTATTTTTTGTTAAAAATAAAAAAGAAAATAACATTGAAAAAACAATTACTTTAATAATTTATCTCCATTAAATAAAAATATTTTTAAAATTTTTATCTTTGTTTTAAACAATTTTAATTGACTATTTAAATGTCTAAAATTTTACAATTGTTTTTATTGACTAAGGAACAACTTTTTTGAAGCCGACTATAAGTGATTTCGCTAACATGCGCTTTCGTTTCGACTTACTCCGCATGCGTAGTTAGTTCTAAATATTTGTGAAGTTTCATTTGATTCGGCTAAGGTGTGTCGGCTAACTTGATGTATATCTTTTTTTACACAATTTTTTGTGTATATATTTTAAATGTTTATATAAATTATAGATTTTTATTGCGAAGTACTTTAAATATTTACGTATAAATAAATTGAAAGTTTAATTTAAAATAAAATTCTTCGAAGCAATACTTTCTAGTTTAGATGTAAGCTACTGCTAGATGTTACTAAGAAGTTGTGAAGTTACATATATCTGAAATATTTCCGAAATATTGAAAAGAAAGCAAATAAATATGTAAATAAAATATGAACTAGATTGTGATGGCCCCTGCATACTTATGCAACTTTTTCAACACACTTGTATAGCAGTTTGCCTACTTGGTATGGTGTAAGGGGCTATTGTTTCTCCCACTCTCTCTCTCTCTCTCTCTCTCTCTATCTCTATCTCTCTCTCTCTCTCTCTCTCTCTCTCTCTCTCTCTCTCTCTCTCTCTCTCTCTCTCTCTCTCTCTCTCTCTCTCTCTCTCTCTCTCTCTCTCTCTCTCTCTCTCTCTCTCTCTCCCTCTCACACAACTACTTTTCTTACTGAATTCAGTTTCTTCCCTGGCCCCCTAAATATTAGAATAAAAATTTCTTTAATTTTAATTAAAGGCCTAGTCAAACCTGTGACAACAAACCTAGATACACGAGCTACCTGTATAGTAGAGACCCAGTAGTTGGCATGCTAACGGCTTGAAACGGGATAATGAAATGGGAAAGGCCGAGTCCCAATTGTTGCTACTAACAAGTTAGAGAAATATTAAGAGCATTTTTGATGCCCCAATTGAGTCCAATCCTACAACCTGAGTATCCAAAATTTCAAGTTTTAAGTCTCTAGCTTTTTTGTTTGAGAAGATATTATTTTTTAAACGTTTTGTTAACCAATTTGCCAGCAATTGAAACCTTCCAAGAACTGGGTCTGGACTGTAGTGCTTGCAATTTTAAAGCAGTCACGTCACTTCAAGTGGCACTTAAGTAGCGCAAACTACAGTGAAGGTAAACACAAATATTATGCAAACATGTGATGGCGAGATTTCATAGTGTAATAAAAAATATAAACACTGTAACAATTACTTTATTATTTATCTAAATAAAAAATGCCTAGTGGGTAATTACGAAATATTTGCAAGAGATTATAAAGTCAAGTTGAAGGTCATGAACTTGAGATAAAAATGTTTATAATTTTATATATAATATAAATTATGATCTTTGACACTAAAATTAGATTGCACAAACAAGACAGCACAGATGTAAATTTCTGCAGTTTAAACATCATAAACCAAGCTATACTTAAGTAAATTACTTCTAATACTTATAGCATGATTTTTATTAGAAATCAGCAAATTAAACGGATTTTTTGAAGCATTTGCTACATTATAATAAATTACATGCAGCATAAATTAAGTTATTTAGTCGGTCCGTGTATATATGTATGACTGGTAGAAAACAAAATTTTGATTTATCATGTGCATTAGAAATGTAAAATAACCCAAACTTTATGACCTGTAGCATTTATTTTAGGTTGATTGTTGTATTTAAGATAACAATACTTAATTGATAACCAATTTTGGTTAACGATGCGTTATATATTAATAATTTTATAAAGTTAGGTAATACACACGGAAACAATAAATTTTGTAATTTATGCTGCAATTATGTCATTATAGCATAAATAATACTAAACAAGAACATTATAGATAATGATTCTATCCATCATAACATTTATGCCGTGTATCATACTTGTCATGCAGTTTGCCATAAATTATGCTGTATTGAACGAAATGTGCTGAAAATGAGCTAGCAAAATTATAAGGAAGATAATTTTGTCCATGTTGATTAAAAAAAATTTATGATGTTATCTGCGCATATATTACAGTACTTTTTTCTCAAGAAATATGAAATATTTCACTTAAAAATTCAAAAAGTAAAAAAGTAAAAACAAAAAGAAAATTAAGTAATCCATTTAGGTAAAGTAAATTTATGAAGCAAATTTAAAATATTTTACTTCAACAAAAACTTTGTTCAATAAATAATATAGTTATTGTTATCAAAAAAAATCATTGTTATCGATATATTATATTTAATGTTATCGTAATCGATGGCAATGTTTTTAAAAATAATGACATCGTTATAAAGTAATGATCGTATCGTTATAGAGATTTTGAGTATAGAACTAAAGACTTGTAACAATCTGTGAAGATATATCAGGTGCCAGCTTGTCTATGATGAAACACACTACACATTCAAATTTACAATTAAAACTGATTAACAGTCTTGGGTACGATTCCTAAACTTTCTTTAACGATAACGATACTACAATTTAGCCTCACACTATAACGATATCGTTACTTTTAAAACGGTCGATTACAATTACGATATACTGTATCGATAATCAGAAAGCAATGTATTAATTAAACTTAAATCTTTGAAATCTTACTTCATGACTGTACTATACCTACAGTAATTACCAGCCTCATTTATATATATTATACTTTATAACTTTAAGTTTTTTTTTCTTGCACTTTTTATATTTTTGAAGCAAATTTTATCGTTATCGATGTGAGTATAATTGCGTCAAATCATGATAAATTTTAACGATAACTGTATATAACTGTTATTTTATAACACATTGACAACCAAATATCTTTATCCATAGAGTATCGATGACATATTTATACAATAATTAAATTTCAAGACTGTTGATAAAGCATTGTTATTATTGTATTTACGTCTACATTTTTATTACTATAATATATGTATTTATATTTTAATTTTCTTGTTGCATTGTTTATTGCCTTGTGTTGATATTTGTACACAACAATGTGTGTATTTTGATGTTGTCAATAATGTGTGACAAGACCAAGACTTGATGTAAAAATTTATTACTCTCAACTGCCTGGGTCAACAAATAAATCTCAATATCAGTACAATTATATAAATATAGCATAATCTCTGCTATGGAGCATTTGCACTCGTATTTATGAGCCACCATTATAGCGGTCAGAAATACACAGGCTAGCATAGAAAAAACGTTATTTTTATAGTTAAAAAACAAACTAAGCATTAAACCTCAATCTAAGCCTTATTTGTAGGTTCATATAAGCTAGAAGAAACTGAGAAAATATAAAAAATATGATAACACTTAAATTTACTTTTATTAATGCAAAACGCGGGGTAGCGCGCCGCAGGTTAAAATTTTTATTTGGCCACGCCCATTATTGGAAAAAAAAATGAAAATTTAGTATGCCTTTGAAAAAATATTCTCGAATTGCCAAATTTTTTATTTCGTATTTTTTTCCTTTTTTTTATATAAGCAAAAAAAGTAAGAGTACACAAAATGTTTTCTGAAATATTTTCTATTTTGACATCGTTTCTAAATTATCAATATTATTTCAATTAAAAAACAAACTTGAAAAAAAGGGCAAAAATTTAAAAAATAAACTATAAATATTGTGTAATATTAAAATTTGTTTCTGTTGTTTTTTTTTTTTTTTTTTTTTTTTTTTTTTTGGTATACCAATCTACTAAAAAATGTTTTGCACTTAAAAATATTATGATTCATAATAGTTTTAAATTGTGCAAAACAATCTTTTATCATATATTGTTAAACATAACTTATATTTGGATGGAAAAATATTTTCAGATAAAAATTATCAAATTTACTTTTTTTTTTTTAGTTCTTATCGCAAGCAAAATATTTTGTGGATGACCACGAAGGTGCAAAATTTTTTTTTTATGGACTATTTCTATTTCAATAATTTTTGCTAATAGACCAGGAAACGAACTCAAATCCCTATAAAAGTGGAAAAAAATTAGGACAAGTCTGAATTTTTCAGGGTTGGTAGAGACTATTGCCCAAAGCTTTCTACCAAAAGTTACCAAAAATTGCACTTGAGCTTTTCCGGAAAAGCGGAAAAATCTGCTAAATCGTAACTAATGAAGATACCTTAAAAAATTCAAACGGATTCTTGTTTCTCGGATCAAAATACGTGGGAAACACATATTTTCCAAAAAATTATGTCAACAGTAATGGCGGTAGACTTTTCCAAAGTCGTCACTTTACCGCTTCAGCTATTTTCTCTACATTTTCACAATTTGTATAAAAACTTGAAACTATAGACCATAATGATTAACACAGTTTATTGTAAAGAATGTAACAAACAAAATGAGATATGATTTATTAAAATATCTCAATTTATAACGGAGTTGTGTCCGGAAAAGCACAAGCGCCTATGGTTTGCGCAGCATGCTTTACCTATAGATTCTCCTGCTTTTCCGGGCATAACTCCGTTATAAATTAAGATATTTTAATAAATCATATCTCATTTTGTTTGTTACATTCTTTACAATAAACTGTGTTAATCATTATGGTCTATAGTTTCAAGTTTTTATACAAAATGTGAAAATGTGGAGAAAATAGCTGAAGTGGTAAAGTGACGACTTTGGAAAATTCTACCGCCATTACTATTGACATAATTTTTTGGAAAATATGTGTTTCCAATGTATTTTGATCCGAGAAACAAGAATCCGTTTGAATTTTTAAGGTATCCTCATTAGTTACGATTTAGCAGATTTTTCCGCTTTTCCGGAAAAGCTCAAGTGCAATTTTTGGTAACTTTTGGTAGAAAGCTTTGGGCAATGGTCTCTACTAACTCTAAAAAATTCAGACTTGTCCTAATTTTTTTCCACTTTTTTTTATTTTTCTTGGCCTATAATTTTTTGCCACCCACGTGGGACGCTTGGGGGGGGGGGGGGGGGGAAAAGGTCGCCCCCACGCCCCCCTCTTGGATCCGCCCCTGAACGAAGCGCAAAAATGTGCAAAGTTTCTATATACATCATAATATTTAAACTAGAAAATATTATGTTGTACAGCATAATTATTTATTTGCTATAATTTAGCATGGTTTATGCTATGACATAAATGCAGCATAAATTACGTAAGTTATGGTTTTCTAGTAGTTTCAATATTAACACAAATAGCTCAAAACAATAATAAGATTCAATTAAAAATAAATATAGGAAAAAATAAGCTAACTTTCGTAATAATATTTAAAAAAAACTTTTTTTTTTTTTAAGATAAGTATAGAGCTAAGGTTACTTTTGAGACATAAGATGATGAAATATTGATAATTATTTCGTCTTATAAAAATTACAATTACGTCAAAGTTACATAAAGTGATCAAAATAACCTCAAAAACCAGGATGTAGAGATCAAAAGTTGAACATGTGAGTTGAATAAAAAAGAGGTTTGGAGAAACCAAGCACGTGCATACAAGAGGGAGAGAGATTTTTGCAGTTGATAATTTGGGTATAAAAGGACAATTTGACAGCAATAACTTTCATTACACCTACACTTGCCTAGAAGACGAAATAACTTTTGACGTGACACTTCTGCAAAACATAACTTTGGTAAGTATAGGAAGGCAATTATTTAAAAATACCTTCAGTACTGTACAACTTAACATTTGTGAAATATTTAATTAATTTAGAAATGAGATCTAAATATACGTTATCACTTGATTACACATTTTGAAATATTTAGAGCATTAATGTAAGATAAATTAAAAATAAAGTGATTTTAATATTTAGAAGTAGTGATAACTATTTATTTAAAATGTCGATAAAAATGTCTTTTGTTAGCTAGTAAAATAAGTTTTTTAATAAATAAAATATGTCTGAAAGTGTTTTTACATGTTCTATATGGGGTCTTAAAAATTAATTATTTTATTTTTAGTATTTTAATTTTAAACACTTGATTTTATTTTTACTTTATTTTCAAAGTTAGACAGAAAAATTAAACAATTACTGATTTCGTACAGTTATTGAAATAGAAAGTTTATTTTATAGCTTGTTTTGCGATGTTATTTTAAATCTCTGCCAGTTGCATATGGAAAATTTATTTTACACGGAGAAATTTATGTGTTTGCTTGCAAGAGAAATAATTTGTTTTTAAATGTTTGATAGTAATTTATATTAATTAAAACCACTAGGTAACTTCTTGTTTAAACTAAATTTGTTATTTGTTATTTATTCTTCTTCTTTCGTGATTTTTAAATGCTTTGCCTAAAATATTCTTCATGTTGTTAACAGACATAATTGTTATATTTAGATATATTCAAGATTACAACTTGCATAACTTTATATTTATATAAAATAACACAATAACCGAAATTCTATAATTTGATATATTTTTTAAGTCCATTTAGTAATTTTTTTTAACGTTTCGATGTTTCAATTTAGTTACATAAAATTCTAACTTCAACGGAACAATTTAATATTAAACACTTGCAAATACAAATTTTTGTGCTATAATTTGCTTTTATAAGTATAATTTACTGTATCATTAAAATTCAACAGTGATCCAACTAATTAATATTTCTAAATCATGTTGTTGTAAGAGACGTTTGTGCTAATTAATTGAGTAAATTAAGTCAATATTAGTAAAAATGAATCACATAATGCATAAATATGTGTTGATTTTTATGGAATCTCAAAAATCAATCAATGTATTGATAAATCAATCAATAAATCAGTAGATAAATGATCTTATTATCAAGCAAACAATAAAATAATCAGTCAATAAGACAGTCAAATTTATATAACAATTAAATATATTAACACCTTTTTCGCAGTTTTATGTCATAATTTATGAATATACTAAATTTAAATATGATAATTACAAAACATAAGGGAGCTATTAAATACAAAAAGTGAAGTTGTATATCACAGATAAGAGATAAATGTTTTGATGATTGTTTTTAATTTTCATAACAAGACATTTAACATTTGACACTATAGATAGCGAAAGAAACTCGCGATTATTTAGGATTGATTGACAGAACTTTTATTTTAATTTTGCTTCTTTTTGTTACTTTCTATGTTTTTGTATAAATAAATATTTTATTAACAATAACTCTTTAATAACAATTAAATTATAACTTAAAATTTCAAAATATTATATGCTCTGTAGAATAATTTTTAAAATAAGTATTAATTAAAATTTACATTATTTTATGTTAATTTTAAATATGTTTATAACGAATTATTATGACGTCATTAAAAATTTAGCACCAACTGCTAAATTTTAATATAAATTTATGCCAAATTCGATCTTGAAAATATCTGAACAAAACCATTGTGCCTGTAAACTACATGAAGAATCGTTTCTGCATTCAATAAAAATTTTAGCACAAGAAAACTTAAGGTATAGTGGATTTAGTTCACACAGTATAAAACAGTGAAAAAATAAAAAGCTTGTGATATTAATCTGTTTATTTATATTTATGACTCCTTTTTTTACAGAAATGTTCTTCAAGACGACCATTCTAGTTTTGCTGATGATGCAGTGGAAATTTCAGGACATGACAGCTGAAGTAAGGTCTCAAATTTTGTCAATTTATTTTGTTTACATTTGTAAAATATAACTATCACCATTGATCTTGCTACAGTTTTATAAATTTGATCATTTGTCATTTTTATTATTTATTTGTTTTCCAAAATATATTACACAGTAAATACAAAGTAATCAGAGGTAGTTGCATAAAAATATTGTGTACTAAAACATTTCTACAGGTTAACAGACCGTATTTTAAATTCTTATTTTATAAGATTACTTTTAATATTTAAAATATAATAATAAAAGTAGTAAAGGTGTTATAATATGTTTTTTCTGTACTAAGTCAATATTTACTGAACAATAATTTACCTTTAAATATTGATAAAAACAGTTATTTTTTAATAATATCTACTTTTTATTTAAAAATTTTATATTCAACCTGAAAATATATTTAATTAGAATAAATTTTGCTTGCCTTAAACAATAGACAGCTTGTTTGACATTTATTCTTGTATTGAAAAATTCTTTAGGAAAATTAAATGATATTGGTGTATATTAAACTGCTTCTAATTTTTAAAATTCAGGCGTAATAGCCACCATCTTACTTTAAAAAAATGAATTTCAAAAATTAGTTTAATCACAAAGAAGATTTTTTAAGAAGTTATATATACATCAAATAAACCAATACTGTTTATTTTTTCTAAAGAATTTTTTTGGGACTGTAAAAACTGACATGCAAGATGTCTATTGCTAAGTTGTTTTCTTTGACGAATAACTAAAAAACAAATATTGAGCAAAAAAAAAAGAAAAAGAAAAAAAAAAGAAAAAGAAAGAAAAAGAAAGAAGTAAAGAAAAGGTATATCTATATAATTGTAATATATTTGATATATGATTTGTTATTGCAATTTATAATGCTGTTCGTAGACCCTGTTCTCTTGCACCAAAAATGCGTATTCCATTTGAATAACCATAGGTGATCGTCATTTTTTGTGTAAAGAACAGTGTTTACGAATTGCATTACTGACTACATATAAAAGAAAACATTCAAAATAAAGTGCCATATTTTTTAATTAAATTAGAAACTTTTCAAAGCTAAAAAAATTGCTAAAAACTGTATTCAGTAGACAAAAACATATTTTAATTTTTTTCAAAATATTGGAAATGTTTAGTATTAGTTTTGCTTGTTTATAAGTAACGTACAAAGAATAATTGTATAAATATACTTCCTCTTTTGAGTATTTCCGCTAAAAGTTGGCCACTCACTGCCCGATTAACTCTTTAGATATCAATGAAAAGCCTGGACATTGTCATTTAAGAAAACAAAAACAGAATAAAATCAGTCTCATTGTTTGCTCACAAACATCAAAAACCAAAAAGTTTTTTTTTAATTGACTGCCATAAAGATTTTTCTTAAGTTTTTCAAGTATTTCATTGTTATTCTGCAACTTTACAGACAGTTTTTGATCAGTTTAGAGTTAAGTCACAAAATTCTGACTTACACTAACTATGATGCACACAGTACTTTTTTTTTGTCTGGCAGCTTGAAATCGTGCCATGTTATAGTTTGCACCATTTCATAAGATTAAAAACAAAAAATTAAAACTTTTTTGTTCATAACTGTTGTTATTAAAGGAAGAGAAAGTGACAAAGAAATAACAATTAGGACATTGCGAACTTCTTTATTTAACTTAAATACAGATTTATTCAAAAAACAAAATTTTAAAGCAGTGTAAAACAATAAAAAAAATTCCTTAGTAAAAAACTGGGTATTTACTACGATATCAATTTTTAGGCTTTTCAATTTGTTTTTTTTATTTTGCATCAATAAAAAAAGTTAATAACATTTCCAAGAGTTTCTCTCTCTCTCTCTCTCTAGTGACACCCATAATGCACAAACAAGAAAAAAATGACTTCTTTATTCTTGTTTAAGCTTATGAATGATGCAAAATTTGAGTAGACACGTTTTTTACTGTTATACAAGAAAAAGTGCTAGTGCATGTAAGAGAGACTAAGTGAGAATTTTGAGCCTAAATTGACCCAAAACAGTATTTAAAATTGCCAGATAAAAAATTAAAACTAGAAAAAAAAAATAATAAATAGTAATATTAAAAAAAAAATACTTAGGAAGTCACCCAAAAAAAATTATTATTATTATTACTTTGTTATGCTTCTGAGCAAACCACGTAATTGAATTTTATTTTGTTTTATTTTTATTAATAACAGATTTTAGGCTTTCATTTTATACATTAAAAGTTATTTTTGAGTTTAATCTCTGTTTACTTTTCTCAAAAAATTTATTGACAACCTATATCAAGGTATATATATATATATATATATATATATATATATATATATATATATATATATATATATATATATATATAGTATATATATATATATATATATATATATATATATATATATATATATATATATATATATATATATATATATATAAATAAATAAATAAAATATTGACATTTTTTTTTTGTTTCAGGCTCAAGATATTGACTCAAAACTAACTGAGCTGAGGAATGACATAAAACAACTTGCAAAGCAGTTTGAAAAATATGCGGAAACAACTAAAGACACGATGTTGGAATTGAGAGGAGAAGAAAACTTTCAGTTGTCGATATTGACAGGCCAACAGAGAGCACTGGAAAACAAGATGGACGTCGTCAGAAATAATCAGAATGATTTGAATCAGGCACTGGGTCAACAAAGGCAGAACCAAGATGAAATGATGCAGGGGCAGAGTCATATGACACAGACCCAAGACGAAATGAAGAAAGGACTGAGTGAAGTCAAACTGACCCAAGACGAAATAAAGAAAGGACTGAGTGAAGTCAAACTGACGCAAGACGAAATAATGAAAGGATTGATTAAAGTCAATTTGACCCAAGACGAAATGAAGCAGGTACAGAGTCAAATGAAACTGACTCAAGACAACATACAGCATGGACAGAGTCAAATGACACTGACCCAAGCTGAAGCCAACAGTAAAATAAACTCAATATTTGATGAAATAAAGAAACTGGCATGTAAGCTTTCATCGCCATTACCAAGCTTGAAAACACAGTACTTCAACAACCAGAGATATTACTTCTCGTACGACCAGCCTAAGATGTCCTGGTCTGAGGCTGACAAATTCTGCAAGTCACATGGCATGGACTTGGTCAGCGTTGAAACACAACAAGAGTGGGACGTTCTGAAGCCTGAAGTTGGGAAACTATCTAATAAAATAGATGCTCCCTGGTCTAGTGGCAGTGATGCTGCACAGGAAGGCAAGTGGACGTGGACGTCAACTGGAACTGACGTCACATTCTTGACTGAATTTAATAATATGTCTAATGTTACAGTTAACAACTGTTTATATCTTTATACTACAGGATGGGGAGATTGGCCTTGTTCACGCAAATTACCTTTTATATGTGAACAAAATACTTTATGTTAAACATAAGCCAATCAGTGTTCAATGTAATAACATTTGTTATTTAACAGTCACTTATTTTAAGTAAAGCACACAGGCAAATTTTTATATAATGTAATATTTATATCATTTATTTTTGTTTTTGTAATAAAACCTTTGTAATAATCAGACTGCAGTTTTATATTTTATATACTTTGTTTGGAAAATTGTATTTAATACCAAATTAAAAATCATTTTTTGTAATAATAAATCATTTACATAACTGTAATAATAAATGTTGTTTCTTCTACACTAATTTTGTTTAATTTAGTTCAAAAAATATATTTGTTAAATAGATATTTTGCATGCAATATTTTATTTTTGTTTGATATTTTAGCCTGGAAAGATATAAGTTAAAAGATAAAGTTCTTGTATTGTTGTTTACATGTAAAAAGGTTACTGTATTAAATGTTTACTCTCAAACACAATCATTAATAAAAAAATTAAATTTTAAACATGGAATTTAATTTTGACATTTTATCCCTAAATAAAAATTAAAAAAGCTGTACAATTTGATTACAAAAATACATAAAAATGTATTCAAAATATTTTATTAAATAGTTACAGACTTTTACTTATTTGTGAATATATTTCTTCTAAATATTTGATTACATCTATAAATAAATAAATAAATAAATAAATATTTACATAAATAGATAGCTAGATACATAAATAAATAAAAAAATAAAAAAAATAAAAAATAAATAAATAAATAAGTAAATAATTAAATAATTAAATAAATAAATAAACTATATTATGATGACCCCTGTATAGTAATGCAACACTTTCCACACACAAGTATTGCAGGTTGCCTACTTGGTGTGGTGTAAGGGACTTTTTTATTGTCATATTCTTCTCTCTTTATTTGAATTTTGTTCTAAATAATATTTTTTTTTGTAAATATATATAAAAAACAATTATTGAAAGCAATTTATTTTCCGCACTACAGAATTGAAAGTTCATACTATATGAACGCTTCATATGTAAAAGCAGATATTTAATTTTGTCAGCAAGTCGTCACCTCAGAATAAGAGTGTCGTATCTGGCATTTTTAAAAAAATTGAGTTAGTGACGCCAATTTTCTTTTTACTGTGTACTTAGTGCAAAAAAAAATTAGAGGGCACCACATGATAGATTTCTATTTCGCTCGTTTGCTGTGATTTTCTCGTATCAGAGAATTGTGTTCTCATAGAAAAAAAAAGTTTGATCTGCAATTACATTGTTTGTAGCAGTAGTAGAAAAAAAATAAAATTATGAAAAGGAAGATAAATTTAGTGGCTAGTAGAAGAATTTTTTGGGTATTTTAAAAATTATTAATCTTTCCGCGATTAAAAAAAATGTAAAAATTTTCCATGATTTTTACCAACTCACCCCGTTAAATTTGAGTTTAATATATATTAAATTTTCCCAAAGAATTTATAGACACCCTGTATCAGTATATATAAAAAATAGATTTTCATTGATATTAGGTTTAAAATGTTTCAGGCACAATATATTGACTCAAAACTAACTGAGCTGAGTAATGACATAAAACAACTTGCAAAGAAGTTTGAAAGAAGAGAAAAAACAACTGAAGCCACAAAGTTGGAGTTGAGAACAGAAGAAAACTTTCAGTTGTCCATATTCACAGGCCAACAGAGAGCACTGGAAAACAAGATGGACGTCGTAAGAAATAATCAGGATGATTTAAATCAGGCACTGAGTCAACTAAGGCAGAACCAAAATGTAATGATGCAGGGGCAGAGACATATGACACAGACCCAAGACGAAATGAAGAAAGGACTGAGTGAATTCAAACTGACCCAAGACGAAATGAAGAAAGGACAGATTTAAATGAAACTGACCTAAAATGAAATGAAGCAGGGACAGAGTCATATGAAACAGGCCCAAGAAGAAATAAAACATGCACTGAGTCAAATAAAACTGACCCAAGACGAAATGAAGCAGGCACAGAGTCAAACAAAACAGACTCAAGACGAATATAAAATTAAAATAAACTTTATATTTGATGAAATAAAGAAACTGCCATGTAAGCTGGCATTACCAAGCTTGCAAACACAGTTGTTCAACAACAAGAGATATTACTTCTCGTACGACCAGCCAAAGATGTCCTGGTCTGAGGCTGACAAATTCTGCAAGTCACATGGCATGGATTTGGTTTGCGTTGAAACACAACAAGAGTGGGACGCTCTGAAGCCTGAACTTGGGATACTACTTAGTAAAATAACTGCTCCATGGTCTAGTGGCAGTGATGCTGCACAGGAAGGTAAGTGGAAGTGGACGTCAACTGGAACTGACGTCACATTCTTGGCTGGCCTGCATAATATGTCTAATAGTACAAGTTACAACTGTTTATTTCTCTATACTGCAGGATGGGGAGATGGCTCTTGTTCAGGTAAATTAGCTTCTATATGTGAACAAAATACTTTATGTTAAACATAAGCTAATCAGTGTTCAATGTAATAACATTTGTTATTTAACAGTCAAAGAATTTAAGTAAAGCAAACAGGCAAATAAATAAATAAATAAATAAACATATATATAAATAAACTAGATTATGATGACCCCTGTACAGTTATGCAACACTTTCCACACACAAGTATAGCAGGTTGCCTACTTGGTGTGCTGTAAGGGACTTTTTTATTGTCATATTCCTCTCCCTCTCTTTATTTGAATGTTGTTCTAAATAATATTTTTATGTAAATAATAAATTAAAAACAATTATTGAAAGCAATTTATTTTCCGTGCTACAGAATTGAAAGTTCATACTATATGAACGCTTCATATGTAAAAGCAGATATTCAATTTTGTCAGCAAGTGTCATTTTCTCTTACTTAAGTGTTGAGAAATAAACCATGCAGACAATGTTGAATGTCAGCTTTTGCTTCTGAAGACCAGTCTCTGTACAAGATCTCTCTCTCTCTCTCTCTGTCTCTCTGTATCTCTCTCTCTCTCTCTCTTCGGTCTGTCTCTCTCTCTGTCTCTCTTTCTCTCTCTCTCTCTCTCTCTCTCTCTCTCTCTCTCTCTCTCTCTCTCTCTCTCTCTCTCTCCACGACTCATTCTTTGACTTAACTCTAGGCAACATGTTTTCAAGCTAAATAAAGCTTGAAACCTATAGGACAAAAGTTGAAGTAAAGAAAAGTCATTCTAAGATTTGGGCCGTACGAGAATACTGGAACCAATACATGGACAAACTAACTGCATAATAATTATGCTGTCATTTGTAGCATAATTTGTTTTATTCAGCATAATTATTGCTATACTTCCTAATAACTATGTTACATATAGCATAAAAATTATGAGGTACAGCATAATTATTTATTGTTCTAAATTAGCAACATTTATGCTATAGTGACATAAATGCAGCATAAATTACGTTTTTTTATTTTCTATGCAGTTATAAATATGCAGCTCTACAATTTTTTTTCTTTTTAATTGATGCTCTTTAAAAAGGTCTAAGAGTTCATGTTACATCGACGCCATGATGGATCAGTTATAGCGTGCTTGCATTTACGTTAAGTCGTCGTGTTAGGTTAATTATAGGATTTGCTCAATCATTTGTACGCCTGGGTTGGATTATAGAGTGTTGGCACTTTGCAACTATTTTAAAGCATACGCCATATTGGATCACTTATAAGGTGTTTGCTCGATGTTACGACGCCATGTTGGATAACTTATAGAGTGTTTGCATCCATGTTACGACGCCATGTTGGATCACTAATAGGGTGTTTGCATACATGTTACGACGCCATGTTGTATCACTCAGACCCCCGTAAGCTGCGACGCTAACTAACTAGTTAAACCGTAGTTAAGTTGTTATTTTCATTGTTGCAACAATTAAAAAAGATAACTAAGGTTTAACTAGAGGTTGCAGCTTACAGCCCATAGGGTGTTTGCATACATGTTACGACGCCATGTTGTATCACTCATAGGGTTTTTGCATCCATGTTACGACGCCATGTTGGATCACTAATAGGGTGTTTGCATACATGTTACGACGCCATGTTGTATCACTCATACCCCCGATAGCTGCGACGCTAACTAACTAGTTAAACCGTAGTTAAGTTGTTATTTTGATTGTTGCAACAATTAAAAAAGATAACTAAGGTTTAACTAGAGGTTGCAGCTTACAGCCCATAGGGTGTTTGCATACATGTTACGACGCCATGTTGTATCACTCATAGGGTTTTTGCATACATGTTACGACGCCGTATTTTAAAGGTTTTTCAAACTGTTGATTCAGTCATTGAAGGGATATCTCTGTTGATCTCCTGCGTTTGCTAACTGAATTGTTTTTTATTTAATATATTTTGGTTAATATAAAATAGTTGATGGACCCGTTTCACATTCCTGCGCTTTGACGCCATGTTAGTGGTGCCTCATACATTGACCAGAATAGGGGAAACATTATTTTTTCTACTTTTTCGCAGAAATTTAATATTTAAGAAATAGAACAGTGAAAATCATAAGCATTTATATCACAAAACACTTGATGGGATATACATAAATAACATTAGTTTATCTCAAAATCCAACAATAGTAGCAGTGATCAGAAAATTCAAATTATGCAACCCGCATAACATTTTCATTCTAATTTTTGCATGTTTCTGACGTCATAAATATAAATTTTAACGTAAATTGCATACTTTACAGTTTTTTCACGCTCTCTTGTGGGGGCACATTAACATTCTGGTAAAAATTGTCATTAGTTTTGATGATCCCATTTCGGGTTCTTTCGTTAAAAATCACATGTTGTTTTATGTGGTCTATGGCTTTAACTGAACACATTTTTGTCATATTCCTGTAGCTTATTAGGACCTAGAAATAAGGGTTAGTCATAAAAATCAGAAATTTTACACAATGACACTTTAGCTTGAGACAATTTCAAATATATAAAAATTTTAGGGTGTCACCGTGCAAATTAATTTTATATGAATTTTTTAAACTTTATGCCCTTAAGGCCCAATTTTAATTTCAATATTTTTTCTTTTTTACGGGACGGTCAAAACATTTTGTAATTTTTATCACGGGTAGGTGTGACCCTTAGCTACACAATGACACCTAATTTACACCCAGAACACGTTCTAGTTTTTGAGATATAAGGTCGGTACCCTACTTCCTTAATATACTATGTAGTTATATTCAGTGTTTCATGTAAAACTAAGTTAAATGTTAAAGCTATATATAAAATATAAAACTACACAGCAAAAGTACACACAAAGAGAAATCATTCTCATATTTGTAACATAATTACAAATAAAACTGATACAGTAATTTTATATTTTTATATACATACATTATGAAGCTCAATAAATGTTAAATAGAAACTATTAGTACACAAAATTACAATAGCGAAGTGTGTCTGCTGCAGCAGTTCTCCGCATTCTCAGGCTAGTTGTCATTTCAGTGACCAACTATATAAATATAAGCACACCTCCTTGACTATGCACACCTTCTCTCTCTCTCTCTCTCTCTCTCTCTCTCTCTCTCTCTCTCTCTCTCTCTCTCTCTCTCTCTCTCAAAATCAGAGTATAAAGCTTACTTGCCCGCCGTCCACTCATTTGGTGCACAACACATCTCTCTCTCTCTCTCTCTGCTCTTGGTCAGAACCGGAGTATAATGTTTGATTGCCTGCCGATCAGCCGCCTAGTGCACCAAATTCTCTCTCTCTCTCTCTCTCTCTCTCTCTGGCTCTCTCTCCCCCCTCTCTCTCAGTCTCTCTCTCTCTCTCTCTCTCTCTCTCTCTCTCTCTCTCTCTCTCTCTCTCTCTCTCTCTATCTCTCTCTCTCTCTCTCTCTCTCTCTCTCTCTCTCTCTCTCTCTCTCTCTCTTTCTCTCTGTCTGTCTCTCTCTCTCTCTCTCTCTCTCTCTGTCTCTTTCTCTCTCGCAGAACTAAAATATAAAGCTAACCTGCTTTATCAAACAAAAAGACATTTTATATTTACATGTTTGTTTTTGCATGTGATATTGTTCTTTTCACAGGATGTAAAATATAATAGAGAGAGAGAGAGAGAGAGAGAGGGTGTGCACCAGTTAGTCCAGGAGTTGTGCTTATAATTATGTCATTGGTCACTGCAATGACAACCAGCCTAAGAAGGTGTAGAACTGCTGCAGCAGACACACTTTGCTATTGTTTCGTGGAGCAATAGTTTCTCTTTAACATTTATTGAGCTCCATAATGTATGTATAAAAAAATATAAAATTACTGTATCAGTTTTATTTGTAACTATGTCCCAAATATGAGAATGATTTCTCTTTGTGTGTACTTGTGCTGCGTAGTTTTATATTTTAAATATAGTTATAACATTTAACTTACATTCGAGCTACAAAAAATACTTCTTTTTCATGTCGTGACATTAATTAGCTAACCAATGAACTTGGGCCTCCTTGACTGCAACATATTCAGGAAGTAAAATACAAATTAGGTTTATGAGACAGTAGCATTGAATTAAGACGTGTAATTAATATTAATATATGTAAGTAAATATATGTGATAATAATTAGGCTATTATAATATAGTATGTCACTGTAGCACTAATATCTCAGAACACAACAAACTTCCTTGAGAATTAGTGCTCAATAATTAGTGCTCAATATTTAGCGTTAAATAATTAATGCTCGAAGGATACAATTAGTGCTAGTGAAATATAAAAGTCATACCATAAAGTAAAAGTTAAAAATCAGTGCCAACTTTATACTTATGCAAATGATAACTAGCATAATTATAAGACATTAATTAACAATACTTGAGTGATAATTTGTCAGAACGTTTCATCAAGTTAGGCTATTTTGTCTATACTGACTTGCATTACATAGTGTACTAAGAACTCTGGTGTACCACGCCTAATTACAATAACAACGTTTTAACAAACAAAATATTCAGCTTATCATAATATGTTATATCATATTATTGGGAAAATTTATACCAACAATTTGAAGGATGTTATATTTTAGCTAAAAGAAAAATAAAAAATAAAATTCAACATTCATAAAATGCATACCTTAAAGCCATAGACCACATAAAACAACATTTTCGTGTTTTTTAATAAATAAACAAGAAATGGGAAAAGAAATTTGCCTCACCTCGTCAGTTGATTTTGTTTTAGTCAGTATTATAAAGTAAAAATACTTATAGCTTAGAGTTTTAAGGGCAAAATGATACTCATCACTGCAAAATTTGAGGAAAGGAAGAAACTTTCAGGGTTTGTTAAACTCATCCTGGTGAACAATTCTGCAAGGGGTGCCCACGCCTAAGGTCAACCTGACGACCTGGGGTGACCTTCAAAGGTGGCACACAGACCCTTTTGGTTTTAATTTTTTCCTGGGGTAGTTTATTGCGGTAGAAGATTTTTTTTTTGGGATCTACTTAGAATTAAATGTCAAATATTGCAACAAAAAAATCCAAATTCAAAAATTCAAAAACAGTCCCGAAAATCAAAATTAAAGTCAAAATATGGTTACATGTTACACCTTTAATTAAAAATTACTCAAAAACGTGTAACGACACACAAAAATGTTTCAAACAAATTTAATTGGCCTTAAAATTATCTGTATTTTGATATGCGGTTTATTAATTTTGAGTCAATAGATTCCAAAATATCCCACTTTTTGTGCCCATTTTCACCTTATTTTCACGTTTTGTAATTGAATACAAATTAACATAAAGCTACATATATGCAGATTTTAACAAAAAGAAAATAAAATAACAGTTCAGAAAATCAATGCACTGCACGGGAAATAAAAATTCATGTTTTTTTTTCCAAAATTCAAAAATCCCGAAAATCCGGGACACTTTTTTTCAAAAATGCCCTAATTTTTTTCACTTTCTTGGCAATTCAGGTGACTAAAAGTTAAAAAATGTGCATTTTGGGCGTCCCGGAAATGTCCCGGAATTCAAAATTTTAAAAAAAATTATAATACGAAAGCCTATTAATATACATAATACATAGCGGTTCATTCATACCATTTTCGACTCAAAGTAAGTTGTCCCAGTAATTATATAATCTATTTGCAATTCGAAATATAATAATATCCGAGGATTAGTGGAAGTTGTGAAATTATATTAATATTTATTATTACCACATCACGGCCATGTAAGTGTTTCATTTCTTTCAAACTATGGTTGCAATACTGTTTTTATTCCAATTAAATTTCTTTGAGAGTCCGGCCCACGTAAAAAATATTTTGAATATATACTGAATAATATATGAATATAAAAATATGACAATCAGTATCTGAATTATCGTTAATTACAGTCCTGAGTGATTACTGTGTATAACGCATAACTGCAGTCTGCACTATACAGTATATATGCCGTACAAATTATAATTCTGATGTGGCGCAGAGCTCTCGCTATATACGCATAAAAAAATAAAGTGAAATAAGAAAAATTAAAAAATTTAAAAATCTAAAACTAACTAATATAGATTTTTTTTCAGTATTACATATTTACGTATTATTACATATTTACGTATTTACATATTTTAAGAGTCCAAATTTGGAAAATGCAAACACAAAACATTATTTATAAACTATCGATTTTGTAAAAGCACAAAAGGGACCCAGAAAATTACCATTTCGCAATATCGTATTTCATAATATCGAGAAATTTACAGAATTAAACTTTACAAAATTGAGAGTTGGCTGCTTTTACATAATATTTTATATTTATGATAATTTACTAGAAAGACGGAAAAGGAAGGGGTAAACATTTGCTTTGTTCTTACCATATTTTTATTTTAATGCTATATATCTATATAATATGCGTTTATTACATTAATATTAAGATTCATTTTTTGTAATTTTTTTTCTATAATGTTGCTTTAATAAATAACGTGATTTTGTTTTAGGGCAACCAACAAACTTTCTATTCCTTGTAGGTTGGATTCAGTATCTTTAGTATCTGCACTTTTTCACGAAGCAGTTAAAGAGTCCCGAGTAAAATTCCAAAAATCAAATTCCACAGCTAAAGAATTTTGCGCTCTTTTTATGTACAATATATGCGAAAACAATTCATATATCAACCTAATTTATAAAGTCGTTCGTTACTCTCATTGCATATCCTCATTCATTAAATAATTATTATTATCAATTATCTTATATACATAAAACAGCATTGATATATTGATATATAAAGAGAGTTTATCAGTGAACACAGATTTAGCAAACAACTAATCAGCAGTTTTTAAAAATTTAATTTACTATAGCAAATTTTAGATATTTTCAAAATAGAACCCTTCAATCTCTCTCTCTCTCTCTCTCTCTCTCTCTCTCTCTCTCTCTCTCTCTCTCTCTCTCTCTCTCTCTCTCTCTCTCTTTCTCTCTATCTCTTATAGAAAAATTCCAAAAATATTTAGTAATTTTTGTTCCTGCATTTTTCACTCGAGCACTCACAGAATATATTTATGGGAAATTATGTATGTATGTTATAAGTTATAATACTGATAAAAAAAATCTATATTAGTTAGTTTTAGATTTTTAAATTTTTAAATTTTTCTTATTTCACTTTATTTTTTTATGCGTATATAGCGAGAGCTCTGCGCCACATCAGAATTATAATTTGTACGGCATATACTGTATAGTGCAGGCTGCAGTTATGCGTTATACACATTAATCACTCAGGACTGTAATTAACGATAATTCAGATACTGATTGTCATATTTTTATATTCATATATTATTCAGTATATATTCAAAATATTTTTTACGTGGGCCGGACTCTCAAAGAAATTTAATTGGAATAAAAACAGTATTGCAACCATAGTTTGAAAGAAATGAAACACTTACATGGCCGTGATGTTGTAATAATAAATATTAATATAATTTCACAACTTCCACTAATCCTCGGATATTATTATATTTCGATATTTCGAATTGCAAATAGATTATATAATTACTGGGACAACTTACTTTGAGTCGAAAATGGTATGAATGAACCGCTATGTTTTATGTATATTAATAGGCTTTCGTATTATTATTTTTTTTCTAAAATTTTGAATTCCGGGACATTTCCGGGACGCCCAAAATGCACATTTTTTAACTTTTAGTGACCTGAATTGCCAAGAAAGTGAAAAAAATTAGGGCATTTTTGAAAAAAAGTGTCCCGGATTTTCGGGATTTTTGAATTTTGGAAAAAAAAACATGAATTTTTATTTCCTGTGCAGTGCATTGATTTTCTGAACTGTTATTTTATTTTCTTTTTGTTAAAATCTGCATATATGTAGCTTTATGTTAATTTGTATTCAATTACAAAACGTGAAAATAAGGTGAAAATGGGCACAAAAAGTGGGATATTTTGGAATCTATTGACTCAAAATTAATAAACCGCATATCAAAATACAGATAATACAGATAATTTTAAGGCCAATTAAATTTGTTTGAAACATTTTTGTGTGTCGTTACACGTTTTTGAGTAATTTTTAATTAAAGGTGTAACAGGTAACCATATTTTGACTTTAATTTTGATTTTCGGGACTGGTTTTTGAATTTTTGAATTTGGATTTTTTTTTTTGCAATATTTGACATTTAATTCTAAGTAGATCCCAAAAAAGAAAATTCTTCTACCGCAATAAAGTACCCCAGGAAAAAATTAAAACCAAATGGGTCTGTGTGCCACCTTTGAAGGTCACCCCAGGTCGTCAGGTTGACCTTAGGCGTGGGCACCTCTTGCAGAATTGTTCACCAGGATGAGTTTTACAAACCCTGAAAGTTTCTTGCTTTCCTCAAATTTTGCAGTAAGAAACCCTTAAGACCCTAAGCTATTACAAAAGTAACGTTATTGTTATCGCTATGTTAACTTAAGTTTTGTTAATCTACGTACAACGTTACTTTTTGCAATGTTGGTAATTTATATCATAGAAATAACCAATCAACGTTCTAGTTTACTTAAGGTACTACTTTAGGGTAGGAGTGAAAAATTTTTATTATGACTTTGAATAAAGTTAAGGCTGGTGCACTCGAAAATGAAATCAAAAAAATTCTATCTAAAAACTCTCGTCACAACAGAGAGCGTCAAAGTATTGCAAATACCCGCCCCCTAATGCTAATGAATCTATATTTGGACTCAAATTTTGACCCAGTTCAAATTTTTTTCAGCGGTTAAAGAAAATACTGGCTTATTCTTCGTGTTGATTTTTAATGAAAAATGATTTTTCAGATTTTTCTAGAACGAATTTGCCGAGAAATAAATTATTGCAAATTGACCCATGTTAATTTGAATATGCAATCTTCAATAATTTTTTTCTCTGTAAATGTCTCGTAAAAATCGCTGAAAAATTAAAAGTCATTAAAACTTGATTTATAGAACACACTAGTATTTTTGGTATAGAAGTTGATCCATAAAAATTTTGTACACGGGGAGCTTGAAGTTTTGTATGGTTTACGTGTTAAAGGGGACGTAACCCAACGACTTTTAACGCTAATTTACGGAAGATTTGATTTGAGCTGAAATTTTTTAGAGTAAAGAGAATTGTACCTTGGTTCATTATGTACCTAAAAATAATATTAAATTAAATTTTACGACAACATCGCTACCCTAAAGTAGTAGCTTAACGGACTACAAGACTGATGTAGCGTCAGCTGAAGGGAATGCAACAACAACCTACAATGAAATTTACTTTTGTTGGGGTTAATCGGTGATAATAAAATATTTTCTTACATTTTATTTAGGCTTTAACACGTAAAAGTATTAGTATATTTATACTGAATATTTTTGTAACAAATACTTATTACGCAGTAGCTAATTTGCCACTTTACCATGATGATAATATATATCATTGACTAATAATGCAAATTCATCCAGTAAATAATAAATGCTTATATAATACAGTCCAACAATTTAGTACAACAATATGTGCTATGTTTGATAGCACCAAATTACAAATTACTAAGAAGTAAAAATTTTGGTTTTACATAAATGTTAGATCTGAACCTATTAATTTATTTACTAATACAAATGTTAAATATTATTATTTTTAGTATTTTAATTTATTTGCATTATTGTATGAAATCATTGATAATGTTTAATGTTAATGATAAAGTTAACGAACTCTAACTGTTGATTAGTATCTACAATAAAGATTAATAAAAGATTACATAGTGAAGGAATGGATAACAGTACCAGAATAGAATTTATCCTAGGAGATATGTGAAAATCCACAAATTAATTGATGTAATAAATATATTAAATATATTTAAGGCGGGAAATCAGCTACTGCGAGATTTGACTAAAAAGTTGTAAAGACAGAAAAATCTGAAATTTTGTACAGTGATACAGTAGGATTAGGTATCTTCAAAAATGTAACAATTTTGGGGGGTCACCATACTAGATTTTTAATTATGATTTTTTAAAGTTTTAGTCCCATAAGAGCCCATGTTAATTTCAATAAATAATTTCTCTCTTATCTGATGGTCACGGGTTTTGAAAATTGTTATCATAGGTAGCTGTTACTGTTAACTTTCAAATGGCATCATAAAATTTTGAAGTTTTCTTTTTAGATTTTCAGATACAAGCCATCTGAATACAACCCTTAACGCAAAAGTTAATACTTTATAATTGTGAACAAAGCAAAGAAATAGTTGAAAATTGCAATAGGCAAAATAAGATAAATATAATAATACCATAGCTCAATGCAGTAACATTTCGATCTTTTCGCGTCAACATGAAGCTTCTACACTTTACAAAATTCCGAAGAATGAACAATCTACACTTTACAAATACGCGGCTACCTGGAGCTTCTGCTATATAAAACATGTAGGTGAAGCTCCAGGTAGCCGCGAATTTGTAAAGTGTAGATCGTTCATTTTTCGGAAATTTGTAAAGTGTATATAGTAGCTTCATCTTGACGCGAGAAGATCGATTTATACAAAAAAATTTAGATGTTCAGCATATAACATAATGATTACTGCTTTACAATACAAGCTGATGATATTGACTGTGAAAAAGTTGTAAAGACAAAAAATCTGAAATTTTGCACAGTGATACATTAGGATTAGATATCCTCAAAAATGTAAAAATTTTGGGGGGGTCACCATGCTAGATTTTTAATAATGATTTTTTGAAGTTTTAGTCTCATAAGAGCCCATATTAATTTCAATAATTAATTTCTCTCTTATCTGATGGTCACGGATTCTGAAAATTTTATCATAAGTAGACGTTACTATTAACTTTCAAATGGAATCATAATATTTAGAAGTTTTCTTTTTAGATTTTGAGATACAAGCCATCTATATACAATCCTTAATAGTAATAAGATATCTCAACTGCATTCATATAATTCATATCAATGAACTCAAATAAAAGTCAAAGCCAAATGTGAGCACTAGAGAACGTAGGCTGAAATGGGAAAACGACAATTTTGTCCAGTGAACCAACAACGTAAACGTCGCAATGTTGTTTGTTTTGCATTTAATACAAAATTATAGAAGCTCAATGAAATTAAGAAATTTTTTATATTTTAATACACAGCACCGTTTGTAATAATCGAAAGGTTATTGTTTCTGATGTATCTTTTATGTGCAGCTCATCAATCACTTTCTTATTAGTAGGGTGTGTGTGTGCATGACGTCATTCTGAATGCTTTTGATACTCTACTGGAGCAATGAACTGCTCGTATAGGACAAACATAGTTTTTGGCTATTTTCTTTGAAAATTACCTATTTTTTGGTTATTATTTATAATTTTTCTTGCATACTTGAAACTGCAATGCTCTAAAAGTTTGCGAAGTAATTTTTAACTGTCAAAATAAGTCATTTTCTGATACTGGCCCATGTTATGTTATGGCATAATGTTACTTTAAAAACACATATAAAAATATAAAATTAATTTAGTATTATAATTTTTGTCAAAATAAATTATTATATTTGCGGTAATATTAAAATTTTACTATCGTTATTTTTTAAATTAGCTCTTTTTCTTATTCGTTTTTATTATTTATAGAAAAGTTATAAAAAATTGTAATAAATTATTTTCCTAACTGCCGTGTGATGTGGATAGTTTTCTATGGATATGTACTTGCAAAGTGCTGATCTATAGCTTGGCAATCGGGTGACGTAATGTGGGGTTGCTTTTACCGTTTCCTACCCGGGACAACTAGTGAAACCCGAAAACTATCCACCAAATTTTTAATATACTTCTCAAATTTGCAAACATATTTTTTGTTTTACATAAAACTTTCTACACAACCATTTGACACCTTTACACTATAAGGTGTGTACGCATGATGTCGTTCTGAATGCTTTTCGATGCTCTTCTTGAGCAATGGATAACATTGCTCAGCATAGGACAAACTTTTTTTTTTTGCTACTTTCTTTGGTAAATTAGCTATTTTTTATCATTATTATTTTTTTTGCATACTTGAGGTACTAATTACACCTATTAACAGCATCAATGCTCTCAAAAAAAAAAAAAAAATTGAAGTATTTTAAAACTGGCAAAATGCGCCATTTTCCTATACCGGCCAATGTTATTAAGTACTCACTTATGACATCGACTTATAGTTACTGAAATCTCCCTATAAATTGACATGGCATTTATTTTTAAATACTCAAATTTTTAATAATCATTAAAATACTATTGACTGCTAAAAGAATAACTGTTTTGAAGCCGACTATAAGCAATTTCACTCATATCCACTTCCGTTTTGACTTACTGCGCATGCAACCGAAATCGCTTATAGTTGGCCTCAAAAACGTTGTTCCTTTACTAGTCAATATTTTTTTAAATGAGTAGTATAAATATTGTAATATTATTTAGAAATAAAACAAATAAAATTAGAGATCCAAAGAATGCATTGTATAATGAAAGATAATTTGAATTTTTGTTTCCTATATGTCGTTAAAGATTTGCAATATAAAAATACACGTTATTTACAATATAGCATGTATTGTTATGAAACTTATGAACAACGTAAAAGACGAAGAAATCTAAAAAGATATAAAAATTGTGTAATGCTCTCGCATGTAGTCAGCAAGAAAGCTGATGTTCACTAAAATACTAATCTTAATTGATGGCACCTAACAAAAATAATCGTTGAAAAGCTTCGCCTCTCGTGTATTAGCAGTGCAGAAATAATACTCTTGTTTTAAACTGATATACTACTGTAATTATATTTTCATCACTGATAAAAATAACGTTAATATCACAAGATCATTGTTTTGATTAAAATATTTTGAAATAACTCAAAGTTTTGTGCAGAAATCTCAAATCTGTAACAAAATTTTGAAGTCAAATTTCTTATTTAAAGCAAGTTAAATAAATTAAAATTAAGTCGGTAATAAAACCTTACTCGTACTTTTATTCTGATCCGTTTTATTATTAAAACCAACATTTTTTCTCTCCTATATATAATCCATTAAATATTTATTTAGTTGTATTTACTGTTTTTGTAAGCTTTTATCAATTATATGATGGAAAATAAATATGTATAATATATAATATTTTAGGCAAATTTTAATATTTTTTATTTTTTGTCAAGAATATTCTTTAAAAAAATACTGATTTGAACATTAATAAATTTATTAGCGATAAGTTCCATTTTCATGTATATAACTATACTCATTTGGACCTCTTTATTTTATTTTATGAAATTTTGTGTTTGTTTGTACATTTACTTATTTGTTTACTTATTTCTTTATTTATTATTTCATTTAAATAAAATTTTATACTTATTTGTTGTTTTTTTTACATATTAACGACACGCCAAATTAGAAAAACCAGTCATTAGTCAAGATAAAAAATATTAGCCATTAAGAAGAAACATTAAAAATGTTTGTCAATTTATATTTATTTAAAGCCAGTTCAGTCAGGTATTGCAGTGTACTGGCTGGCAACTAGATTGCTGTGTACTTTTGTGTGTCAATCTTAAAGTAGTCAAGTCAAAGAACGTCAAGCAATAACAATTACATTGGTCACGTGATATCCATGTATTTCAAATATAACTGATACATCGCATTGTACAGTTATTGTATATTGTATGGTTCAAAATATTGTGCAGTAAAATTGATGATCAGATTATGATGATGATTCACAAAATAATTTTCACATTTATAAATAATAAAGCGTGATAATAACTCGTGTAATATTTCTGTCAGTAGTTCAAATAATCAAAAGTTTATTATTGTGTTAGCTTACTCTGCAACTCTGCAAATAAAAAGTAAACAAAGAAGTGTCACGTGACAATAAAAAGTGTTCAAGTTATGATTGTCATGTTTTATGACTTTACATAAAATAATATTTTATCACGTGTTGCTTACGTGCGCTCTCCGCCATGTTTAATATCACAATTTTTCCAGCTAAGCAACAACAACAAAACATATTTTTGTGTCTGTTTTATTAGAAACTACATACACTAACGTAGAACAACTATAGCAATAATGCTGTTCGTAAACCCTATTTTCTGCTACTATAATGACGATCGGCTATGTTTAATCAAATAGAATGTGCATTTTTTGATGGAAGAAAACAGGGTTTACGAACAACAAAATTGAAACTAGATATTATTTATCGACATGATTTTTATTTTTGAAATTAATAAATTTTTTTTTTTTTATTGTTGAAATTTTACTTTTTACGTGAACAAAATTATAAATAGTAATATCATATAAGAAACTAACCTGCATTCTCACGTCACTTAATAGGGTTAATTTTAATATGAAAGTAATTTTGAGTATGTTTTTGTGTATAGTTGTGGATAATTTGCAATATAAAAAATAACACAAATATTATATTTATAAACATCAAAAACTGGACTCTTATTAAAATAAAACGAAATAAAATTCAATTTACTCGCTTTCAGTCGGCACAACAAACAACAGTCCAACAGCAACCCCCTTTGTGTTATGACGTCACAAATCTTATGTGGATTCATCATTAGTTATATAGATTTACAAAAATTAATCATATTATCGTCGCATCGATTGTTTGAAAATTAGTATGAAAATGTTGTGCGGGTTGCATAAATCTAATTCTCCAATCTATGCTACGGGGCTACAGTTGGTTTTTGACACAAACTAACGTTTTTTTTTAAATCCCATCAAGTGATTTGTGATATAAATGCTTATGTTTTTCTCCAGTCTATTCATTTTAAACTATAACGATAAACGAAGATACGTGAAACCAAGCAAAATCACTAGAAGTATGTAATTGAGTCTTAGCCGCAACAGCATATATATAAAATATTGTATGCTACCTTTTGTTTACATTTATTTATGTACAGTACATGTACATTGACAGACAGACAGACAGACAGACAGACAGACAGACAGACAGACAGACAGACAGACAGACAGACAGACAGACAGACAGACAGACAGACAGACAGACAGACAGACAGGCAGACAGAGAAAGGAAAAAACATCAAATTCAGTGACTGGAAACATCCAGTATCGTTTTGTTTTGTTGTAATTAAGCACCATAAAATATCTGACTTAGAAATGAACAACATTAAATAATAATTATGCCAGCATTTTCAACGCAAAACTTTACTTATTATAAATGATTTGTTCTTTACTTTGTTCATCATAAATATGTTAGTATTCAGAACATTTTTATAGTTTTAATAGCAAATTAAGTTGCAAACTTCAATCTAAGCCTTGTTTGTAGTTTCCTATAAGCTGGAACAATACGAGGCAAATGATTAGTGAAAATGAAATTTTAATACTTAATAAATGAGACTTTTTTATTTAAAAAACAATAACAAACAATATACTAAATAAGAAAATAAAATTATTAGTTTTAAATACTTCTTAAATTATTTATTAAAAAACTTGCAAGAGATCCTTTATAGACGTTTAAGATCAAGAACTTGAAATAAAAAAGTTTACAATTTTTAATTATTATCAAGCTTGAGCTTTGACACTCAAAGTAGGGTAAAATAATGACGTCATTGTTAAATATCTTGACCAACAATACTAACTACTAAAGTGAATATTAGAGATATTTCAAAGCTATATTTTAATTATTTAAAAAAATTTATAAATAAATAATTTTACTAAGACTCCGATATTACTCATCAAGATACATGTCGATTTATTTAGTTTTTTTTTTCTTTATGCGACCGACTGCATGCGAATGACGTCATATTAGGTTCGCTAGCACGCCCTACGTACATATGTAATGAATATCATTGCTCAGCATACGACAAACTTACTTACATTTTTATTACGTAATCGTTTACATTTTTTGTTATATTATTAATTTTCTCATTTCATATACCAATTCAAAATAATAAGAGCATCAACTGTCTCACAAATATTGCCTTGTATATTGATACTGACAAAGTGTGTTTTTTGCATATGTGGCATATGTTATTGAGTGAGTGAGTGAGTGAGTGAGTGAGTGAGTGAGTGAGTGAGTGAGTGAGTGAGTGAGTGAGTGAGTGAGTGAGTGAGTGAGTGAGTGAGTGAGTGAGTGAGTGAGTGAGTGAGTGAGTGAGTGAGTGAGTGAGTGAGTGAGTGAGTGAGTGAGTGAGTGAGTGAGTGAGTGAGTGAGTGAGTGAGTGAGTGAGTGAGTGAGTGAGTGAGTGAGTGAGTGAGTGAGTGAGTGAGTGAGTGAGTGAGTGAGTGAGTGAGTGAGTGAGTGAGTGAGTGAGTGAGTGAGTGAGTGAGTGAGTGAGTGAGTGAGTGAGTGAGTGAGTGAGTGAGTGAGTGAGTGAGTGAGTGAGTGAGTGAGTGAGTGAGTGAGTGAGTGAGTGAGTGAGTGAGTGAGTGAGTGAGTGAGTGAGTGAGTGAGTGAGTGAGTGAGTGAGTGAGTGAGTGAGTGAGTGAGTGAGTGAGTGAGTGAGTGAGTGAGTGAGTGAGTGAGTGAGTGAGTGAGTGAGTGAGTGAGTGAGTGAGTGAGTGAGTGAGTGAGTGAGTGAGTGAGTGAGTGAGTGAGTGAGTGAGTGAGTGAGTGAGTGAGTGAGTGAGTGAGTGAGTGAGTGAGTGAGTGAGTGAGTGAGTGAGTGAGTGAGTGAGTGAGTGAGTGAGTGAGTGAGTGAGTGAGTGAGTGAGTGAGTGAGTGAGTGAGTGAGTGAGTGAGTGAGTGAGTGAGTGAGTGAGTGAGTGAGTGAGTGAGTGAGTGAGTGAGTGAGTGAGTGAGTGAGTGAGTGAGTGAGTGAGTGAGTGCGTGAGTGAGTGAGTTCAATCTAAGCCTTGTTCGTAGTTTGAAGCTTGTTTGTAGCTGAAAGAATACGAGAAAAATGATTAAAATCAAAACAAACTTTTCATGTGTGATAAATGTAACTTTTTTATTTTAAAAATAACAAATAATATTCAAAATATTTAATTGAAATGATTTATTCTAAATATTTCTTTACTTATTATTAAATAAAAAACTTGTAAGAGATCCTTTATAGACGTTAAAGGTCAAGAACTAATTAACAATTTTTATTTATTATCAAGCTTGAGCTTTGACACTTAAAGTAGGGTAAAAGAATGACGTCATTGTTAAATATCTTCACCGACATTCAAACTAATAAAGTTTATATTACAAATATACGCTGTACTGATAAGACAAACTTACTTACATTTTTATCATTTTTATTACATATTCGTTTACATTTTTTGTTAAATTAATAATTATCTTATTTGATATACTAATTCAATATATTAACAGCATCAATTCTCTCACAAATATTGCTATGCACTTTTATACTGACAAAATGTGTCGTTTTTCTATTTGGCCCTTGTTATTGAGTGATCCAACATGGCGTCGACTTTAACATTAATGCATACACCCTATATATAGTACTGACTTTATGTATTCATATATTATTCATATATAATTTGGTATAATTATATAATTAAATGTATTTTTTATTATTACATAAAACAAATCTAGCCAGCAAAAGATAATGCAAATCACAAAAAAAAAAGTATTTTTATTGACTATATATCAATGAGTACCTAGGGGCTACGTCTGCGAGGCAGATTGAAAATAATATAAAGTAGCAAAGCCCCGAACGAAAGCCCGCCGCATGAGTGATTTTTAATGTAGTTATGCCTCTTTTTTTGAAAATAAAAAAATTATAATGAGTATACTTTGAAGAATCTACTTGAATTTGATTTTTTTACACCATTTAAGTATAAAATTTTAAAAACTAAGGCAAAGTTTTAATTTAAAAATAATTAATAAAGCACGCTTTTCTTAAATAGTTATTTCTAATTTTTATACAACATAACAAATAAACTATATTTTAAATGCGAATTTTAATATATGTTTCAAGAATATATTAAATGCATAGAAAAAAAGCATTTACATTACAAACATACATTAATTAGTCTCAAAACCCAATTTTAGTGACATAGCAGTGATGAGAAAATTTCGATTTATGTAACCCGCGCCACATTTTCATGCTATATTTTGCATCTTTCTGACGTCATAAAAAGAAATACTGTCTTAAATTGCATACTTTACATTCTTGTGGGGCCACATTTGCATTGTGGTAAAAATTATCATCAGTTTTGTAAATCCAATTTTATGCTTTATGATTAAAAAGAACTTGTTGTTTCATCTTTTCTATGTCTTTCATTGAGAATTATATTTTTAATTTTTGTTATGTTTTTAAATTTAAATAAAATTTGCTACTAAAATTTGAATGACTGTATTTGAATGTAATCTTTAAAGTGGTATAACTTAAATATTTGTTCTGATCGTATTTTGACATGTTTGACGAAGTTAAAATTTTTAAATAAAATTAGCTAATTATAGTTTGTATAAATATTGTAAGTCACACCCGTGTAGTTGGCAAGATATCAATTACTCTCCTTCTCTCTTAATTCAATATTATTTTCAAGTTATCAAAACTTTGACATGATCAGAAAATTTATTAAAGTAGTTTAACTTATATAGACTTATGTTCTATATATTTATTTTTTAGTTTATTAGCACAGTAAACCTTTAGTAAATATGATAATAAAAAACTGACGCATGTATTGCAAATTATAAGAACAAGAAATTAGTTAACGAGTGACATCAAGTGGTCCAAATAAACACAAATTCAAGGATGTAAAGATTAAAAGTTTAAAGTTTTAATAAGATAAAAATGGGGATAGGAGAAACCTAGCACGTGCATACATGAGGGAGAGAGTCTTTTGCAGTTGATAATTTGGGTATAAAAGGCCAATTTGACAGCAATAACTTTCATTACACCTACACTTGCCTAAAAGACGAAACAACTTTTGACGTGACACTTCTGCAAAACATAACTGTTGTAAGTATAGGAAGGCAATTATTTAAAAATACCTTCAGTACTGTACAACTTAACATTTGTGAATTATTTTACTCTTTTAGAATTAAAAATCCAAATATTCGTTACTACTTAATTACACGTTTTGAAATATTTATATCATTGAATTACGTTTAGTTAAAAATAAAATTATGTTAATATTCAGAAGTAGTGATAATAATTTATTAAAAATGTCGATAAAAATGTCTTTTGTTAGCTAGTTAAATTAGTTTTTTTATTAAATAAAATATATCAGAAAGTGTTTTTAAATGTTCTATATGGGGTCGTAAAAATTAATTAATTTATTTTTAGTATTTTTATTTTAAACACTTAATTTTTTTTTTTTTATTAGACAGAAAAGAAATAACTGATTGATAGGAAAAAGAAAAAAACTGATTTCGTAGCGTAATTTTAATATACAATTATTTAATAACTAGTTTTACAATGTTATTTTAAATCTCTACCAGTTGCGTATAATAACTTTATTTTACACGGAAAAATTGATGCGTTTGCTTGCAAAACAAATAATTTGTTTTCAATATATTTGATAATAATTTATATAAATTTAAAACACTAGGTAACTTCTTGTTTTAAACTAAATTTAATATTTCTTATTTACTGTTCTTCTTTCGTGTTTATTAATTGCTTTTCTTTAAATATTCTTCTTGTTGTTAACACGCATAAATGATATATTCAGACAGGGTCGGACTGGCTATCAAGGGGCCTCGTCCGCAAAAGGGGTGTAACACCCTCTTTAGGGGCCACAAAGGGGGCGTAACACCCTAGTTACGCCCCTTTTTGGGCATTGTCCGCAATTGCGGACTTGCTCTTATGGCCAGTCCAAGCCTGTATTCAGATATATTTACGATTACAACTTGCATAACTTAAAATGACAAAAAAAAAAAATTCTATAATCTGATACATTTTTTAATTCGATCTTAAAATTATTTTTAACGTTTGATGTTTCATTTAAGTTACATAAAATTACAACTTCAACGCCACAATTTAATATTAAACACTTGCTAATACAAAGTTTTGTGCCACTATTTGCTTTTATAAGTATAAATTACTGTATCATTAAAATTTAACAGTGATCAAAATTAAAAATATTTCTAAATTATGTTGTTGTAAAAGACGTTTATGCTAATTAATTGAGTAAATTAGTTCACTTTTAATAAAAATGAATCAAATAATGCATAAATATGTGTTGATCTTTATGGAGTCTCAAAAGTCAATCAAAGGATCGATAAATCAATCAATAAATCAGTAAATAAATGAACTAATTATGAAGCAAACAATAAAATAATCAGACAATAAGACAGTCAAATTTATATAACAATTAAATATATTAACACCTTTGTTGCAGTGTTATGTCATAATCATAATATATGGATATACCAAATTTTAATATGATAATTACAAAACATAAGCGAGCTAAGAAATACAAAAAGTTAAGAAGTAGGTCACAGATAAGAAATAAATATGTTAATGACTGTTTTAAATTTTCATAACAAGACATTTAACATTTGACACTATAGATAGCGAAAGAAACTTGCGATTATTTAGGATTGATTGACAGAACTTTCATTACAACTTTACTTCTTTTTGTTACTTTCTATGCTATTGTATAAATATATGTTTTTAATAACAATAACACATTGATAACCAATAACAACTAATTTGCGACTTAAAATTTCAAGGTATTTAATGTTGTATTATAATTTTTAAATAAGTAAGAATTATAAATTAGATTATTCTATGCTAATTTCGATTTTGTTTATGAAGAATTATTATGATGTCATTAAAAATATAGCACCAATTGCTAAGTTTTAACATAAATTTATGCAATATTTGATCTTGATTGTATCTGAACAAAAAATAAACAACTTGCATGCCGTTTTTTTATAGTCCTAAAAAATTCTTTAGAAAAAATAAATAATATTGGGTCATATAAAACTTCTTAAAAAATGCTCCTTCATATTTAAAATAATTTTTGAAATTCAAATTTTATTTGAAGTAAAGACGGTGGCCATTACGCCTAAAGACGGTTCGCGTTTCTTTTGCTTTTAATTGTTGAAATCGTTTAAACGAGTTCGCATCAACAACTGAAGAATTTTTTCAACGGCCGAATTTTTAAAAAAATCTGTATTTTCTCCAACAGAGCTGTTTAAAAAATTCGGCCGTTGAAAAGAATTCTTCAGTTGGTACGAACTCGTTTGAACGATTTCTACAATTAAAAAGCAAAAGAAACGCAAACCGTCGTTTGGCGTAATGGCCACCGTCTTTACTTCAAATAAAATTTGAATTTCAAAAATTATTTTAAATTTAAAGTAGCATTTTTTAAGAAGTTTTATATGCACCAATATTATTTATTTTTCCTAAAGAATTTTTTAAGAATATAAAAATACGGCATGCAAGTTGTCTATTGTGCCTGTAATCTGCAATCGTTTCTGCAAGAAATAAAATTTAAGCACAAGAAAATTTGTGGTATAGTGGATTTAGTTCTAAAATGAACATTTATTTGTTATTTATCAAATTTCAGTGATAGGTCAGACAAAAAAAAAGTATATACAAGAAACTTAAACATTATGTTACTTAAAAAAACAACTTATTATTTTTGATTAATTTTTAGTAGCAACTGAAAGTTAAAATAACATTAAAATTCATTAAAAAATACTTAATGTTTTCTTTGCATATACAGATTATATAACTAACTTCATCAATGATAACAAAGAAATAAAAAATTAAAATAAAGACATTTAAAACAGTGTAAAAATACAAAGCTTGTGATATTATTAATAATTAATTATTAATAATAATTTAATAATTTATTATGTATATTATATTTCATCTGCTGCTTATTTGTTGTTTGAACAATAAAGACTATTATTTATTTATTATATTTATTTATTTATATTAACGTGTTTTTTTTATATTTATGTTTTATTTTACAAAAATGTTCTTCAAGACGACCATCCTAGTTTTGCTGATGATGCAGTGGAAATTTCAGGACATTACAGCTGAAGTAAGATCACAATAAAATATACTAATTAATTTAAATAAAAGTAAATAATAGAAACTAATTGAAAACACCAACAGTTTTTTAGTTTAAAAAATATTATTTATATATATTTATTTGTACAATAAATAAATTCATATAAAACTTCTTTACATCCACATTATGGTCAGTTTGGTCACAAAGTTCTCACTTCCTCTGTCTATGATGCTCATAGCACCTTCTTTCGTATGGCAGCTTCAATCATGCCAAGTCAAAATTTGCATCGTTTTATTAGATTAAAAACAAAATTTCAAAACTTTTATTTTTTGTATAACGATTGTTATTAAAAGTACAGATAGACAAAAAAAATTACAAGTAGGACATTGCGTTTTTTTTCATTTTTTTTTACTTTTAATAATACAGGTTTATTCAAAAACCAAATTTTAAAACTGTCAACAATGAGAATTAAAAAAAAATGCGTAGTAATAAAAGTCGGGAATTACAGTGACTTCAATTTTTTCAGCTTATAAATTTTGGTCTCTCTCTCTCTCTCTTCCTTTAGTGAGTGTCACATTCGTAATGCAAAAAAAAAAGAAAAAATGACTTTTTTTGTAATCTTGTGAAATGATGCAAATATTTAGTAGCCACGATGTCAAGCTGCAATACGAGAAAAGGGGCAATGTGCATCTTAAAGAGAGTAAGTGACAATTTTGAGCCTAAATTTGACCAAAAAGTGGATTTAAATTTGCAAGATAAAAAATAAAAACTTGAAAAAATTAAACATTTTTAATAAAATATTAATAAAAAATTTTTAAAAAATCTTAAGGCATTCACCAAAAAAAAATTAAAAATAATTTTTTATGGTGATTGTTAGCAAACCATGTGATTGAAGTTTATTTTTTTTAATTTTTATTAATGAAAAATTTTATTCTTGTATTTGATATCTAAAAATTTAATTTGGAGTTTATTCTCTGTTTACTTTTCTCAAAGAATTTATGGACACCCTGTATCAATATATAAAATATATCTTTTCATTTACATATTTTTTTTTGTTTCAGGCTCAAGATATTGAATCAAAGCTATCTGAACTGAGTAATGACATAAAACAACTTGCAAAGCAGTTTGAAAAAAATCCAAAAACCACAGAAGACACGATGTTGGAGTTGAGAGGAGAAGAAAAGTTTCAGTTTTCAATATTGACAGGCCAACAGAGAGCACTGGAAAACAATATGAACGTCGTTAGAAATAATCAGGTTGACTTGAATCAGGCACTGAGTCAAGTATGGCAGAATCAAGACGAAATGAAGCAGGAACAGAGTCAAATGAAACTGACTCAAGACGAAGATCATATAATATTAAACTCAATATTCGATGCAGTAAAGAAACTGCCATGTGAGCTGCCATTACGAGGCTTGACAACCCAGATCTTCAACAACAAGAGATATTATCTCTCGTACGAACAGCCTAGGATGTCCTGGTCTGAGGCTGACAAATTCTGCAAGTCACATGGCATGCACTTGGTCAGCGTTGAAACACAACAAGAGTGGGACGTTCTGAAGCCTGAAGTTGGGAAACTGTATAGTAAATTAGGCTATACGCCTTGGTCTAGTGGCAGTGATGCTGCACAGGAAGGTTAGTGGACGTGGATGTCAACTGGAACTGACGTCACGTTCTTGGCTGGACTGCATTATATGCATAATGTTACAAAAGAAAATTGTTTATATCTTTATACTGCAGGATGGGGAGATTGGCGTTGTTCAGACAAATTACCTTTCATATGTGAACAAAATACTTTATGTTAACCATAAGCAAATCAGTGTTCAATGTAATAACATTTGTTATTTAACAGTCAAGGAATTTAAGTAAAGCTAACAGGCAAATTTTTATATATTATAATATTAATATCATTTATATTTATTTTTGTTTTTGTAATAAAACCTATGAAATAACCAGACTGCAGTTTAGTATTTTATATACTTTGTTTGAAAATTGTATTAAACACCAAATTAAAAATTAGTTTCTGTATAAATAAATCATTTACATAACTGTAATAATAAAAGTTGTTTCTTTTACACTTACTTTGTTTAATTAAGTTGAAAATATATATTAGTTAATTATAAATTTTTTTGCATGCAATATTATATTTTTGTGCTATATTTTACCCTGGAAAGATATAAGTTAAAAGATAAAGTTTTTGTATTGTTGTTTATATGTAACAAGGTCACTGTAGTAAATGTTTACTGTCAAACACAATCATCAATAAATATATAAAAATTTTAAACATGAAATTTTATTTCGACATTTCTTTCTTCAATAAAAAATAAAAAATCTGTACAATTTGATAACAAAAATACATACAAATGTATTCAAAATATTTTATTTCATAGTTACAGACTTTTACAAATTTGTGAATGTGTTTCTTCTAACTATTTGATTACATTTATAAATAAATAAGTAAATAAATAAAGAAATAAGAAAAGAAATAAGTAACATAAATAAATTAATAAATATATAAATAAATGAATAAATAAATAAATAAATAAATAAATAAATAAATAAATAAATAAATAAATAAATAAATAAATAAATAAATAAATAAATAAATAAATAAATAAATAAATAAATAAATAAATAAATAAATAAATAAATAAATAAATAAATAAGTAAATAAATAAAAAAATGGATCACTTATAGGGTGTTTGCATACATTTTACGACGCCATGTTTTATCACTTATAGAGTGTTTGCATACATGTTACGATGCCATGTTTTAAAGCTTTTTAAAACTGTAGATTCAGTCGTTGAAGGGATCTCTCTGTTGATCTCCTGCGTTTGCTAACGGAAATATATTTTTTATTTAAAATAATTTGGTTAATATAAAATAGTTGATGGACTTCTTTCACATTCTTGTGCTTTGACGCCATGTTTGTGGTGCCTCATACATTGACCAGAATAGGGAAAATATTATTTTTTCTAATTTTTCGCAGAAATTTAATATTATAGACCAGCGAAAATCATTAGCATTTATATCACAAAACACTTGATGGGATATACATAAACAACATTAGTTTATCTCAAAACCCCCCAACAATAGTAGCAGGGTAGAAGTGGCTTTGACTGTTATGCAGGGACTTTGAGGGGAAAAAGAGGGGAAGTTCCATAAGCCCAATGTTAATTCAAAATTCTTTTGCGGGGACAGGTCCCCTTAAGTCCCCCCTCACTTCTACCCCTGAGTAGCAGTGATCAGAAAAATCGATTTATGCAACCCGCACAACAATTTCATACTAATTTTTGCATGTTTCTGCCGTCATAAACATAAATTTTTACGTAAATTGCATACTTTACAGTTTTTTACTCTCTCTTGTATGGGCTACATTAACATTCTAGTAAAAATTGTCATCAGTTTTGAAGATCCCATTTCGGGTTCTTTTGTTAAAAATCACATGTTGTTTTATGTGGTCTATGGCTTTAACTGAACACATTTTTGTCATATTCTTGTAGCTTATTAGGACTTAGAAATAAAACTTAGATTGAGGTTTTGTTTGCTATTAAAAAAATAAAAATGACGTTAATCCTACGCTGGCCTGTGTATTCCTGACCCACAAAATGGTGCCTTTTAAATTTGATTGGCAGCGGTCTATAGTATGATTGATATGGTTCTAATAAAACAAGAGTTAGTATAAAATAATATTTTAATTAGTTAATGAATATTACGTTAAGGGAGCAGGGTACCGACGTCGGCCATAAGACTCAAACTTTTACCGTCAAAAAAATCTGAAATTTTACACAATGATACTTCAGCTTGAGACAATTTCAAATATATAAAAAAATTTGGGGGTAACCGTGCAAATTAATTTTATATTTTTTTTGAAACGTTAAACCCATAAGGCCCAATGTTAATTTCAATATTTTTTTCTTTTTTACGGGAAGGTCAAACATTTTGAAATTTTTATCACTGGTAGGTGTAACCCTTAGCTACACAATGACAGCAAATTTACACCCAGAACACGTTCTAGTTTTTGAGATATAAGGTTGGTACCCTACTTCCTTAATATACTATGTAGTTATATTCAGTGTTTCATGTAAAACTAGGCTCTTCAAGTTTGATATATTTAGTAAAACTACACGTTTGTGTTTTGACGTACACTCAAAGTATTGTCAACTCCAGGTCCTATGTAAACATTCAGGTATTGACAGCAGACATTAGTTTTCTCAGTGTACAGTATGAAGCTCAATAAATGTTAAAGAGAAACTATTGGTCCATGAACTTACAATAGCGAAGTGTGTCTGCTGCAGCAGTTCTCCGCATTCTCAGGCTGGTTGTCATTGCAGTGACCAACGACATAAATATAAGCACACCTCCTTGACTATGCACACCATCTTTCTCTCTCAAAATCATGCACACCGTCTCTCTCTCTCTCTCTCTCTCTCTCTCTCTCTCTCTCTCTCTCTCTCTCTCTCTCTCTCTCTCTCTCTCTCTGTCTCTCTCTCTCTCTCTCTCTCTCTCTCTCTCTCTCTCTCTCTCTCTCTCTCTCTCTCTCTCTCTCTCTCTCTCTCTCTCTCTCTCTCTCTCTCTCTCTCTCTCTCTCTCTCTCTCTCTCTCTCTCTCTCTCTCTCTCTCTCTCTCTCTCTCTCTCTCTCTCTCTCTCTCTCTGCTCTTGGTCTCAGAACCAGAGTATAATGTTTGATTGCCTGCCTATCAGCCGACTAGTGCACAAAATTCTCTCTCTCTCTCTCTTTCTTTCTCTCTCTCTCTCTCTCTCTCGCAGAACTAAAATATAATGCTTACCTGCTTTATCAAATAAAAAAGACATTTTCTATAAACATGTGTGTTTTTGCATGTGATATTGTTCTTTTCACAGGATGTAAAATATAATAGAGAGAGAGAGAGAGAGAGCGAGAGAGAGAGAGAGAGAGAAGGTGTGCATAGTCAAGGAGGTGTGCGTATAATTATGTCATTGGTCACTGCAATGACAACCAGCCTAAGATGGTGGAGAACTGCTGCAGCAGACACACTTTGCTATTGTTAGTTTATGGAGCAATAGTTTCTCTTTAACATTTATTGAGCTACATAATGTATGTATATAAAAATATAAAATTACTGTGTCAGTATTATTTGTAATTATGTCACAAATATAAGAATGATTTCTCTTTGTGTGTACTTGTGCTGCGTAGTTTTATATTTTAAATATAGTTATAACATTTAACTTACATTCGAGCTACAAAAAATACTTCTTTTTTATGTCATGACATTAATTAACTAATTAATGAACTTGGGCCTCCTTGACTGCAACATATTCAGGAAGTAACATACAAATTAGGTTTATGAGACAGTAGCATTGAATTAAGACGTGTAATTAATATTTATATATGTAACTGATAATTATTAGACTATTATAATACAGTATGTCACTGTAGCACTAATATCTCAGAACACAACCAAACTTCCTTGAGAATTTGTGCTCAATAATTAGTGCTCAATAATTAGTGCTTAATAATTAGTGCTCAATAATTAGTGCTCAATAATTAGTGTTTAATAATTAGTGCTCAATAATTAGTGCTCTATAATTAGTGCTTAATAATTAATGCTCAATAATTAGTGCTCGAAGGATAGAATTAGTGCTGGTGAAATATAAAAGTCATAGCAAAAAGCAAAAGTTAAAAATCAGTGCCACCTTTATACTTATGCAAATGATAACTAGCACTAATTATACGGCATTAATTAACAATACTTGAGTAATAATTTGTCATAACATTTCATCAAGTTAGGCTATTTTGTCAATACTGACTTGCATTACATAGTCTACTTAGAACTCTGGTGTACCACGCCTAATTACAATAACAACGTTTTAACAAACAAAATATTCAGCATATCATAATATGCTATATCATATTATTGGGAAAATTTATGCCAACAATTTAAAGTATGTTATATTTTAGCTAGAAAAAAAATCAACATTCATAAAATGCATACCTTAAAGACATAGTCCACATAAAACAACATGTGGTTTTTAATGAAGAAACAAGAAATGGGATCCTCAAAATTGATAACAATTTTTACCAGAATGTAAAAGTGGTCCCACAATAAAGCGTGAAAAAACTGTAAAGTATGCAACTAGCTTGAATATTCCTGTTAATGACGTCAGAAGCAGGTAAAATTTGTTGTTAGTTTTGCATGTGATCACTGTTACGGTGCTACAGTTGGGTTTCGAGGCAAACTTATCTTATTTATGTAAGTCCCATAAAGTATTGTGATTTGTAAATACTAATGTTTTTTTTTTGGTCTATGCCTTTAAGTCCACCAAACTGTACACAACACTAGGAATACTCAAGCTAACTAGTTGAGAACAGAAATGTAAAGTAAAGTTCACTTTACTGTGCTCTAAATGTATTTGTATCAGTTTATCATTGGACTTTAAAAAACAAACTATTACCCAATTATATTTAAACGACATTAAACCGAAAAACTCCATTGAAAAATATTTATCATTCATAGTTCGTAAGACATTAGTTTATGTATTATCAAAATATTTTGTCATGTCAACTATTTTATTATCAGCTATTTTAAACTGTAGGCAGTTTTTATCCATATTATTCACGCAGAGTTTGTAATTTTTTTTAGTGATTTCTTGTAGATCAAACAATTATTTTATCACTTTTATTTCATTGAGAGCATAATGCAGCATAATAGTGTGTAAAAATATTTCCTAAGACTTTAATTTCTCCTGTAGGCTAGATCAGAAAGTTTAAAGAACAAAAAATACAACACAATAATTTCCACCAAGGATTTACAACTTTTATTTACTTTGTTGCGAACTGTTTCAATAAGTTGATCACAAAAAAAAATTATACTTTGCTGTAATTTTCTGCTTAAGATTATGTTAATTATTATTTAAAATGACAATACTTTAAAGAGATCTACAAAAATAATACTAATAATTTAATAAAATTATTTAATATATAATTTAAAATATCTATTTTTTTTTATTTTGAGATATAACATACAATAAAAATGTAAAAAGTAAAAAATTATTATTGTTTTCTTTTTAAATTTGAAAGTTTGAAATAACAATACATCAATAAATTATTATTTTAAAAAAATTTAAAGTAATAATTTGTCATGGTTTCAATCATATCATTTATCGTCCTGCTTGAATAAAATAATATATCAAATGCTGCATAACATGATAATGGCATTGAAAATGTCGTAATATATTACCAGGTTTAATGTGAAATACTAGTGGATGTGGAGAATATAATTGTCATTTTGTATTTATCATCTTAAAACATGTAAAAACTGATAAAAATAACGTTTAGACATTTCTAAATGCTTTAATGATGAATTTAGATTTTTAAAAAATATGACCTAAGGATGATTCCACAATGTTTAAAGATAGTAAAATAGGCCTAATAAAGTTTACCTCATCGTATACAAATAATCCACATAACTATCACAAGATTTAATTTTACACAGTGAAAAGTAAACATTAAAATACTGCAAATTTTCTTTATAATATTATTGTGGTAATTTTTATTTATGCTATAATTGCATTATCATATTACACTAAAACAGTCTATAAACCGTTCTAGAAAATAATAAAAACTTATATAAAATATTTGAAATGTGATGTTTGCACCGCACGTCATGTTATAAATCATAAAAATGCAGCAGAATATTTAAAATATTTAAAATATATTATATATATTAAATATTAAATATATTAAAATATGTAAAAACTTTGGCTTTATTTTGTCTGCATCACTGCAGTCTAAACATCAAGTCAAATATTTATTGTCTGATTTGTTTAAAGTTTTAATAAACGTACATAGCTTATACTTACAAGAACTTGCCATGCTGCAATGTTGTTAATATAACATCAATTTATATTGGCTTATGGCCATTCAATGCAATCAGATGGAGATTTCAATTGACGCAAAGCTACATCTTAATACATGTTATTCCCATGTGCTAATTGAAATTCATTTTTTTAGTAAAATGACTTTAAAATGTGTTTTTTTCTTTAAATGATTTCTATTGACATATGTAGAAAACATGTATTTAAATGTAGTTTTGTGTCGACTGAAATCTGCATCTGATTGCATTGTGTGGCCAAAATTTAAGAGAAATCAATTGTTAGTGCCAGCAGTATACACAGACAAAACTTAATATGTAGTAACCATGCTGGCACATTTGCAGCAACATGTGTTCAATACAACATAATCTGTGCTATATTTAACATTTACTGTCTTAAATATCATCAACATTATGTGGTACAGCATAATTATCTGTCTTGTTCTTATTTACCAACATTTATATTATGTTGTATCTCAATTATGTGAGACAAATAAAAATAATTTAAAAACTAATTGATTTCCTAATAAAAATAGCCAAAAACGAAGTTTGTCCTATGCTGAGCAATGTTGTTCATTGATCCAGTATGGCGTCCAAGTGCATTATTTGTGACGTCATCACCCTCTATAAATTTCATATATTTATTATAATTTTTTTTTTTAATTATCCTGTTAGAAACAAAATGAAATGACTGATCTTTTTCCCTTACATTGTATGAGATTAAAATAAAACTTTAATTAAACTTCAATGAGCCAGGGTTTCAGCAAGTAATGTGTATTAATTAATTACATTTGCATGTGAAATCAGACTCTAATATACGGATTGTGGGTTATTAGATAAATAGTCACCATTACAATTTGCCGATGCAATTTTCAAGAAAGTTATATTTTATCTTACGATGCATTACTGCTCTCCACAATGATATTCCAAATGTGAGTCATATTTTAATGCATACATCTAGTAATTGAAAAGCGTATTTTTGTGTTGAGTTTTAATAATCTTTTCAATCCACTAGGGAGTTATTTGATAATGTAAGCGCTTGGTGATCATTTAACTGTTATTATATTTTAATTGCTTTCATAGTTTTAGATATGGTATAATTTTATTATTCATTTGTGTTTAGTGGTCTGCTGGGGATATAGCTATTATATTTTCACGCTTTGTGGAGCGATGTCAATGTCGAAATATATTGAGAGAGAGAGAGAGAGAGAGAGAGAGAGAGAGAGAGAGAGAGAGGGGGGGGGGGACAGAGGAGACAATCAAGCAGCTATTAGAAATTATGAGAAACTATTGAATCTAATTCATATTTTAACTTTGTGTATAGAAAGGAATACAAAAAAAGTTATGAATAAAAGTTTATTTTTAATGCAAAATGAAAAAAAAAATTATTCATTATTATCTAAAAAATAATAAAATAACAAATCTTATATAAAAACTTTGTGATTTAACTTTTTTTTTTTTTTTTTTTTTTTTGCCGAAAGGTGCAAAATAACTTGAATAAAGTCATACGAAAAAAAAAATTTAAAAAAAAAAAAAAAAAACTGCCGTAAAAAAAACTATAGTTATTTTATGATCGGTTATGATGTATTGAAATAAAAGAAATGCAATAAAGAATTGTATGACAAAATTATACTCAGTAAATATAAAAAGTAATATTTTGTTATATTTTATATTTCAATAGAGACTTGGGTCACTGTATAAAAATAAAATCCTCGTACATTTTTGTTAGATCATAAAAACATGAAGTTGCTTTGAGAATATTATTGCTGGTGTGACGTCACAGTTTTTATTTCAGTCAAGCATCACAAAAATCTCAATGCAGTTTGGAGACATGCAGTGTCAAGTAAGTGCAATGTCAAAGTAACAATATGGCAATCTATGCACTTGAGATGTTGGAATGAACTTTTATACTCATTAAAATTTACACATTTGAGACAATTTTTAGGTAGTGTAGTTAATTATTTTGTATTTATTATTGTGTTGAAGTGATTTTATGACAAAATCTATCACTATGTGGTCTTTACTTCATTCAATTTATTTATTTATTTATTTATTTATTTATTTATTTATTTATTTATTTATTTATTTATTTATTTATTTATTTATTTATTTATTTATTTATTTATTTATTTATTTATTTTTATTATTTAATAATTTATTTATTTGTTTATTTATTAATTTTCTACGAGCACGCACAGCTTAACACTCACAGTTTTAGCACTCACAGGAAGATTAATTTATAAGAAGTAAGTGAGCTCAGTCAGGTATTGCAGTGTACTGGCTGGCTAATAGATTGCTGTGTACTTTTGTGTGTCAATCTTAAAGTAGTCAAGCCAAACAACGTCAAGCAATAACAATTACATTGGTCACGTGATATCCATGTATTTCAAATATAACTGATACATTGCATTGTACAGTTATTGTATATTGTATGTTTCAATATATTGTGCAGTAAAATTGATGATCAGAATATGATGATGATTCACAAAATAATTTTCACATTAATAAATAACAAAGCGTGATAATAACTCGTGTATTATTTCCGTCAGTAGTTCAAATAATCAAAAGTTTATTATTGTGTTAGCTTACTCTGCAACTCTGCAAATAAAAAGTAAACAAAGAAGTGTCACGTGACAATAAAAAGTGCTCAAGTTATGATTGTCATGTTTTATGACTTTACATCAAATAATATTTTATCACGTGTTGCTTACGTGCGCTCTCCGCCATGTTTAATATCACAATTTGTCCAGCTAAGCAACAACTGAAAAACACATTTTTGTGTCTGTATTATTTGAAAATACATACACAAACGTAGAGCACCTAGTAATAATACCTATAAATATTTATCGACTTGATTTTTATGTTTGAAATTATCAAGTTATTATAATTAATTTTTTTTAAACTTTTATTTCTTACTTGAAGAAAATTGTAAGTATTATAATATAAGAAACTAATATCATAATATGTGTTATGAAATTAAATTCTCACTTCACTTGACAGGGTGCATCGTAACATAAAAGTAATTTAGAGCTTTTTTTGGTGTAATTAAAATAATATCCTACTGCTAAGGAAACTAATAATGATTTTGGCCTGACAGAGTGCATCGTAACAAAAAAGTAATTTTTAGTGTTTTTGTATGTATAGTTGTGGATAATTTGCAATATAAAAAATAAGAGATATATACAATTTAGAAACACCAAAAAATATACGCTTTTTAAAAATTCACGTAATAAAATTGCATTTCATCGCTTGCAGTCAGAACAAAATGCTGATGTACGGTCTTTGCACTTAAGAATTATGCACGGAATAATGAAATAGTAATTTATGCTGCATTTATGTCATTAAAGCATAAATATAATGCTAAATTAGAACCACAAAACTAATTGTGCTGAAAAACATTAACATGTATGCTGTTTTAACATAGTTATTATGCAATATAGCATAAATTATTCAGAATGGAACAAACTGTGCTGCAAATTTAGCATAGCATAAATTTTGCATTTAACTTTTGTCTTCTTGCAAACAGATGGAAATTGTATTTCACTCAATGCTAAATGCCACGTCTTTGAAATAACAAAACTAACAAACCAGTAATAAGTATGACATCATGCGCATTCATCCTTTAATTTATAAAGATATTAAAACATCATAAAATCTCAATAAATATAGACACAATAACTCAAACAATATCTTGGTAATTATTGCATAAAATAATGATGATTTCCAGGCATGACGTCATAACAAAAAGGGGGTTGATGTTGCACTGTCGTTTGTTGTCTTGATGTTCACAATGTAAATATATCGTCTTTCTTGACGCATAGTACACTGCACATATATAAGTCTTGGTTCGTAACACTTGGTTACCACACGCACGCATCACGACAACTTACCTGGATCGATCTGCCACGACTTGCAAGTCGAACTTGGATCCTCTCGAGTTTTTCTCCTTTTTTTCGTCAACACAACCCCCTTCCCCCCTATCCCACTCACACGCATGACCCTTGCGCTTCCGGTGCTGGGATTCGAACGCTGATATTCTTGGTGTAAATCGACGACGTAGACAACTGCGCTGGTAATCTTTCTAGACGATGTGACGTGAGATGTCATATTTAAAAAACGTGGTATTTTAAGTACTTGTGACCTTTGCCAGTCTGGCGTGCTGCATCTTTTTAACCATTTATAATGAAATACTAAATTCCAAAAAGTTCTTTGGCCGCCGATTTTTAACACAAAATGCGCAATAATGCAATAGAAAAAATATACTATGCTTTTTATTATAGATAAAAAAAGCCCGGAACTTGAATTTAATAGTTTTTGAAAGACTATAATTATGTTCCTTCTAGTATCCTCTTCTGGCTCTGACTTTAACCTGCTTTTTTATGGTTATGCATTTAACATTTATGTGACCTCTGTTTTAAACCTGAATAAACTTAAGAGACATGTGACAGAAGTCGTGGAGAACTTCCCTAGCTCCCGAGACAATGTGCAAGTATTGTCACGAGATTCAGGGCCTCCTAGACACATACAGGGCTACACACAGCTTACTTGTAAGGATCTTATGGTATTCAAAAACCCTAGATTTGTGTTCCTCAGTACTAATTGTAATAACAATCGTGTGTTTATTGTTTACTTTTTAAAATTAATAGTAAAATGGACCATTTTTTATTTTTATAATGAATAACTTTCTCAGATTTTTTTTTTCAAATTAAAATATATCAAAATTTCAGATTTTTTTTATGTTTAAAAAATATGCTGAATCGAATATTATGATATCTTAAGTGTTTATTTCGTATTTTATCATTTTGTATTTTGCATCTAAAATCAGCTTTGAAAATACTTTTTTGAATATTGTATTTAAATATAAATGGTTAAAAAGACGCAGCATGACAGACTGGCAAAGGTCACAAGTACTTGAAATACCACGTAACTTAAATATGATATCTCACGTCACATCGTCTAGGAAGAGGAGCAGCGCAGTTGTCTACGTCGTCGATTTACACCAAGAAGATCAGCGTTCGAATCCCAGCTCAGGAAGAGCAAGGGTCGTGCGTTTGAGTGGGGAAGGGGAGAAGGGGGTTGTGTTAACGAAGAAAAAGAAGAAGACTCAAGAGGATCCAAGTTCGACTTGCAAGCCGTGGCAGATCGATCCAGGTAAGTTGTCGTGATGCGTGCGTGTGGTAACCAAGTGTTACGAAGAACCAAGACTTATATATGTGCAGTGTACTATGCGTCAAGAAAGAAGATATATTTACATTGTGAACATCAAGACAACAAACAACAGTGCAACATCAACCCCCTTTTTGTTATGACTTTATGACGTTTTAGACTTTTTTGTCTTCTAATCATCATACAATCATTTAATAAACAGGAAATAATATTTAACATAATATATTATTCATGGACAAAAATAGCCAAGTAATAATTATGCTAGCTCCATGCTGCATCATTTATAAATAACATAATTTATACTATTGGGTGTATCAGCATGAAGTCATATTTAAAGCGCTTGAACGCATTTGGACGCCATACTGTAGTAATGAATAACATTGCTCAGCATAAGACAAACGTAGTTTTTTGCTTCTAAAGATGAATTATTAAAAAGTAAGCAAATACATATAGGTATAAATAAATAAACTAGATTGTGATATCCCCTGCATACTTATGCAACTTTTTCAACGCATTTGCATAGCAGTTTGCCTATTTGGTATGTGTAAGGGGCTGTTAGCTCCTACTTTCTCTCTTTCTCTCTCTCTCTCTCTTTCTCTCTCTCTCCCTCTCTCTCTCTCTCTCTCACACACACAAATTTTCTTTCTTTCTTTCTTTCTTTCTTTCTTTCTTTCTTTCTTTCTTTCTTTCTTTCTTTCTTTCTTTCTTTCTTTCTTTCTTTCTTTCTTTCTTTCTTTCTTTCTTTCTTTCTTTCTTTCTTTCTTTCTTTCTTTCTTTCTTTCTTTCTTTCTTTCTTTCTTTCTTTCTTTCTTTCTTTCTTTCTTTCTTTCTTTCTTTCTTTCTTTCTTTCTTTCTTTCTTTCTTTCTTTCTTTCTTTCTTTCTTTCTTTCTTTCTTTCTTTCTTTCTTTCTTTCTTTCTTTCTTTCTTTCTTTCTTTCTTTCTTTCTTTCTTTCTTTCTTTCTTTCTTCTTTCTTTCTTTCTTTCTTTCTTTCTTTCTTTCTTTCTTTCTTTCTTTCTTTCTTTCTTTCTTTCTTTCTTTCTTTCTTTCTTTCTTTCTTTCTTTCTTTCTTTCTTTCTTTCTTTCTTTCTTTCTTTCTTTCTTTCTTTCTTTCTTTCTTTCTTTCTTTCTTTCTTTCTTTCTTTCTTTCTTTCTTTCTTTCTTTCTTTCTTTCTCTCTCTCTCTCTCTCTCTCTCTCTCTCTCTCTCTCACAAAAGCCGGTACATATTTAAGACTTCTCTGACTTTTGTGTTCTTTCATCTTTAGCATCTTTCATCTCCACCGCACTTTTAAACACTTTCTAAAGAGTCTACCCCCCCCCTTCTCTCTCTCTCTCTCTCTCTCTCTCTCTCTCTTCTTGTCTCTACCACTTGTCTTTAGTACCCTTGTCTTGAAAATGTTATAATGTTATATAATATATTCCACTAACATACTTATTGCACCGTTTAATAATTGTCGTTTTAACAGCTGAAAATCTTTTTCTTTTAATACTAAAAAAATTTTATGTTAACAAAAAGTAAATGATTAAAACAAAGACATGTTTCTTATTTGACAGTGTTTTATTTTACTGTCGTATATTTTGTTATTCCAGGTTATATTTATCCATTTTTTAATTTTCTATTTTATTCTGTATACTGTAATATTCAATAGGAAACTAAGCAAGTGTCAAAGTAATATTAATAATAATAAAACTAGATATTTAAATTAGTGAGATAAGATAATAAATTATAAGATAACGAGGTAAAATATTTATAAATTGTGCGTAGTTCTACAGAGGAAAGAGACAACAAAGAAAAACAACAACAACTTAGACTTCTAATGGCAATTACACAAATCCTGCAAATTGCTACAGCCTGGAAATATCACAAATACGATGTCAAGTAAATAATGCAAGTAAGCTTGAAACCTAATTCAAAGCCTTTTTTTTAGCTCCTATAATAAGCAAAATTAAAAAAAAAAAAAAAAAAAAAAAGTTACAGTCGAAATAAACATTTATTTAAGCATTTTATTCCTATGCTGGAAAATGCATTAAGCAAGCATTAAGCACCACAAACATGGCGACAAAGCGTAAGGATATGGAACCAGTCTAAATATTTTGTATATAAACTGTAAAATAATAATATAAAAAATGGGGAGGGGGGTCATATTAGATTTTAAATTAATTTTCTTGAAGTATTGGTCCCACAAGAGCCCATGTTAATTTCAATAATTATATTCTTGCTTATTTAATGAACACAGGTTCTGAAATGTTTATCATAGGTAGCTGTTACTATTAACTTTCATATAACATCATAAATGTCCTTTTTTTTTTTAGATTTTGAGATATTTAAAAATAAAAAAATCAAGTTTTTTTTAGTTGTTGTGCCAACAAAAAATTTCTAAAGCCAAGACTGTGAATCACGATTCTATATGATAATTTTCGACATAACGTAAAGATTAAAATACATTTCCATGTTAGTAATGTGACAAACAAAAGCAGCCGCAGTTAATGAGGGAGAAGTAAAGTAATTATAATTTAGGCAAGTGGAAAATATTTGTCATAACTTCATACTTTATTTGGTGCAAGCTGTTCACCCATCTCTCACAACTTCATCGCTGCTCTGCAAATTAAATACATATTTTACACTTCAGGTTTTCACTTTCATAGTTCAGCAAATTTTTATAATATTTAATACTAGATTTGATGGAATGTAAAATATTTAAATGTTAACCACACGAGAAAGTATTGATTTTGTAGTTTGTTCATATTTGTATTTTGCTACACGGCAAGAATAACTTGCGTAATTTATGCTGCATTTGTCACAAACCATGCTAAACTATAACAACATAAATAAGTTTGCTGTACTACATAATATTTTTGCTTCATAACATAGTTATTATAAAATATAGCACAAATTATGCTATATTGAAGAAATTGTGGTAAATATGAGCTATTTCGTATTCATTTTGGTTTCGTGTAATTAGGTCCTGAGATTAAATATATTGCTCGAGATTTTTTATCCCTGATATTTGGAGCACATTTTCATTTATTTATTTTATTTTTATGTTAGATTGTGACGAGTGGTTATAATAATCTGCTATCTATGCTTATAGCATGGGATTACACCATTAGAAAATAGGTATTCAAATTTATATGTTAAAAAAGACTAAATTTTTGCAAAGTTACAAAGACAAAAAAAAAAAAAAAAAAAAAAAAAAAAAACTTAAGCAGAAAATACTAATTATACGTATTTTAAAATCATATAAACTTTTATTGAAATGTATATTTTTTGCAATTTATTTCTTCTTCTATAGGGTGTATGCGGATGACGTCATATTTATTGCGCTTTGAGGCCATACTGGAGTAGTGCATAACATTGCTCAGCATAGGACAAACTTCATTTAAGCCAATTTTCTTTGGGAAATCGGTTAATATAATTTGGTTATTGTTATTTTTCTCACATACTTGAGATACTAATTCAACATATTTACAGCATCAATGCTCTCAAAAATATTGCATAGTGTTTTTAAACTGGCAAAACGATTTTTTGTCTTATGCCACCCAAGCTATTGAGTTATCCAACATGGCGTCGACTTTAACATGAATGCATAGACCCTATAGGGTGTGAACGCATGACGTCATTCTGAGTGCATTTTGATGCTATTCTTGAGTAATGAATAACATTGCTCAATGAATGGCTATTTTTGGCTATTTTCTTTGGAAATTTGCCTATTTTTTTATTATTATATTTTTTGGCATACTTGAAAAACTAATTCAACCTGTTAACAGCATCAATGCTCTCAAAAAAATTGCTAAGTATTTTTAAACTGGCAAAAGGTGGCATTTTCCTATACCGGTCAATGTTAATTAGTACTCACATATGACGTCGACTTTAACATGAATGAAACCACCCTATATTATAAAGTTTGTAATAATGTTACCACAAAAGTATTGTAACAAAATATTAACGATTTCAATGCTAGTTTATGCTAGTAATTTTAGCTTAAATTAAAAATAAAATATTTATATGCTCTAAATGTGTAGGTGTGATGTCAGCTACTGCTGGATGTTAATATAAGTTGTGAAGTAAGATACATCTGAAATATTGTTGATATATTGTAAACAAAGCAAATAAATATAGAGATAAAACTATTAGATTGTGATGGCCCCTGCATACTTATGCAACTTTTTCAACACACTTGTATAGCAGTTTGCCTACTTGGTATCGTGTAAGGGGCTATTGTTTTCTCTCTCTCTCTCTCTCTCCCTCTATCTCTCTCACCCACCCACTCACACACCCACAAATTTTCTTTCTTTCTGAATTCAATTTCTTCCCCTGCCCCCTAAATTTTAAAATAAAAATTTCTTTAATTTTTCTTTATTTCTTTTTTTTTTTCTGTTAAAGGCCTAGTCAAACCAGTAACACCAAACTTAGATACACCAGCTACCTGTAGAGCTTGCTATTTTAAAGACAGTCGCGTCACTTTAAGTGACTCTTAAGTAGCGCAAACTACTGTGAAGGTAATCAAAAATATTATGCAAACATGTGATGGCGAAATTTCATAGTGTAATATAAAATAAAAAATAAAGTTTTATAATATAAAAACACGGTAATAATTACTTTATTATTTACATAAATAAAAAACAACTAGAGGGGAATAACGAAATATTTTCAAGATATTATAAAGTCAAGTTGAAGGTCATAAACTTGAGATAAAAATGTTTATTATTTTATATAGAATATAAATTATAATCTTTGACACTAAAATTAGATTGCAATAAACAAGACAGCAAAGTAGTAAATTTCTGCAGTTTAAACATCATAAACCAAGCTATACTAAAGTAAATTACCTGTAATACTTAAGCACGATTTGTATTAGAAATCAGCAAATTAAACGGATTTTTTGAAGCATTAGCTATATTATAATTAAAAACTAGATTTTTGGGTTTCATCACTTTTTTCTGTCATTATTAGGTCACTTATAATGAAAAATCAGAGCGAATTCCGCAATATATAGTTATATAAGACTCATTTGATTCACCATTTACCAACATTTCTCCGTTTATCACTATTTTTCACTTTTTTTCGCCATTTTTGAACTTTTTTATTATTATTATTCTTCATTATGCATTATGACTGGTTGAAAAAAAAAAAAAGTTTTATTTCTCATGTGCATTAGAAATGTAAAATAAACCAAACGTTATGACCTGTAGCATTTATTTTAGTTTGATTGTTGTATTTAAGATAACAATACTTGATTGATAACGAATTTTAGTTAACGATGCGTTATATATTGATAATTTTACAAAATGTATCGTTATAATATATACACTGCAAAAATTGTGTCTTTGCAAAAGTCGGAATTAACAACTTTTTTCTTGAAAAGCCGTTTGTAAAGACTTGCACAACGAAAAGACAGTCCTTTAGTCTTCATTTTTAAGACGTTTGTGGACTTAGAGCATTTTTTCGAAAATGAAGAAGACGGAAGACGTTTGCAAAAGTGTCTTCCGTCTTCCGTAGGTCACGTGATTATCATTGTGACGTCATGATAAAAGAAGAACGTCAAGCGCAACTTCCTTTCCACGAGGCAATGACGCATACATTGAAGTACCGCGCCCAAATGTTGCTCCGAAATTTATTCAATTATGTTCTTTTTATTGATCAATAAAGTGCAGTGTGACAATAAAATATGAAATATAAGTGTTATAGTTATGTGCCGTGATATCAGATACCACCAAGAAGTTAAAACAAACCGAAGAATTGGATCACAAAACTATTGCCGTTGACGCCATGCAATAGTTGAAACAGTCCAACTTCTAGGACTTTTTTTTATAACGTCCACATCTAGAGGTTTGTATAATAATAAGACGTCTCTATCGCGTCAAAACGTTTCAAATGAAATTATCACGAGCTCGCCAAACGTTCCATCTACATAGGGTTTACTGTGTCAGATGGAACGTTTGGCACGCTCGTGATAATTTCACTTGAAACGTTTTGACGCGATAGAGACGAAGAGTTCTTGCATTTATGTAAAAAATAATTTACAAAATTTAGTGGTTATTATAGTTCCTGATATTTTTTTTTATATATAATAACTTAAAATCAGTCACAATAATACATGAAATTATCATGATGTTTTTATAACGAAAACTTATGCTTCCATAACGTAAGAACATTTTCTGCACCAATATATAGTTATATAAACGAATGCAAGACAATTTGTATTTAGAACACAATATTTCTATGAATTCATTTCTTTAATAGGCGGTTGGCGCCAAGGTTGGCGGGCGCCAGCGTTGGTGTGAGAGATGCACGCATCGCGGTATGGTAACACACGCCGGAGCAGCTGGAGCACGGTCATGTGTCAAGGTCAGTCATATATTATGTCCTCCTCTCTCTATCACTCTCACTCAAGCATATTTCTTTAAAATATTAGAATAATATCAATTATTTTTACATAGATCGAGTTTTAATCATATATATAAGATATTATTAAAAATAATCGGTTAATGGAACATAGGACAAAACTCGCTCTCTCTCTCTCTCTCTCGCTCTCTTTCTCTCCCTCATTCTCTTTATTTTATTTATAAGTTAAAAATTGCATGAAAATGAATGGTTAATTACTTAATTCCAAAATATTGAAACTCATTTAGCTATATTTTTTAAGATAAACATTTATAATATATTTGTTTTCTATATAAGTTTTATAAATTTACATTTAATTATTATTTTTTACACGCAATAAGATAAAAATAACATTGCAATTGCGCTGCAGAACATTCTATATATTGCGTCTTTTTTTTTCTTCTTATTCTTAAATTTGCCTCTAGTAGTGTTTTATTATTTCACATCTTTTTATATTATTGTTTTGAAAGCAGAACTTTTTAGTTTTTTTTTTATTATAGACTTATTAAAAAGTATGTATTTCTTGTATATAGCGCACCAGTGTGAGCGATAAAAGTGCATCTTATCATGAGCCGATGACACATTGATGGGGATCAGCTGCCTGGTTTTCGAAGACAGAGTAAGTTCTTTATTAAGTATGTTTTCTCTCTCTCTCTCTCTCTTTCTCTCTCTTATTATCCTCTTTCAGTATTAAATAATTATTTTGTTTTTGTGCAAAATTTATATAGAACAGCAGTTATTTTATAATATATTCATTTAAAATATCAGAAAAGGTCACAGCTTTTATTATTTTTCTTGTTTATAAATTTTACAGTCGTTTTAATACAGAATTCACAGTTTAATCTTAATTTTTTAATTTTTTTTATATTTATCTAACAAACAAATGCCAATGAAATCCATCTTCTTCTTCTTCTTCTTTTTTTTCTTTTCTTTTTCTTTTTTTTTTTTTTTTTACTTATTTTTAGGGAGTTTTCTATTATATGCATTTTTTTCTCCTATTTATCTATATGTAATTTTTTCATTATATTTTCTCTCTCTCTCTCTTTTTTTTTTATTTTGAAGAAGGGTTTTAAAGTTCTTTAAATGCTGAATCTGTGTCAATATTTATTTTATATCATTGCTAAATTTGAACAGCATAAATTTTTAAGCATAATCATGTTTATGCTTAGTAGCATAGTTTTATGCACTTTATATTAGGTATTAAGGTTAATTAAATATAATACTTTATGATGCCTTAACACAAACATATATATATATATATATATATATATATATATATATATATATATATATCAGTATATTGTACATTAATTATTATTTAAAAAAAAATACGGGGACCATTTTCAAGTCTTATTTAAATCATTAATTTGGTAATAATAATAATACTAAAATATATAAAACTTTATTTTTTTAGGGACTGAATTTGTTAGTCACAGTGATGTGGTCTGCGCTCTCTCTACACCATGGTGCTCTACTCTACACCAAGCACATGCTGGGCCTTTGCTCGTGATTCCGAGTGTCAAAGGTGACCCTGAATAATGGACAATCTTATGTTATGAACTGAGGATCTCGTAACAAATCCGCATGACTTTTTTTTTTTTTTTTTTTTTTTTATTATTATTTTTTTTATTAAAGTTTTTTTTTTTCTTGCTATTTTTTAAATTTAACCATTCGTTTTTCATATCTATATAAAATGTTGTAGAAGATGTGAAATGACGTAAAATAAATTTAAATCAAATTAAATCTATGTGTGACTTATGTTTGTTTTTTCTAATAATAATTATGATAACCCTGTACCATAAATAATTATTTTTGTTACATTTTTATAGCATATTTCTATATTAAATTGATTTATAACAGCATAAAATTATGTAACTTATAAGTGTAGTATATTCAATAACTCCTTTCAATTTTTATTCAGTGTCAATAAATTATAATCTGGTCTTAAGGGAACGTAATTAGTTAATATTATTATAAATTTTTAATAATTTTAATTTTGTTTCAGTTTAACTTCAGATCAAGGTAAACTTACTCAGATCAACATTTTAGAGGTCTATCAGGTAGCATAATAGGTAATGTAATAGGTTTGGTAGTATTGTAGGGTCAGATTAGGTAGGGTTGTTTAATTTGAAGACGTTTTAATCGTCTTCTGCAAGGCTAGGGGTAGTGTCTCAGATAAAGACGGTTTCAGGGTCTTCCAAAGGAAGACACTGAAAAAGACACTTCAACTGCCTCAAATAAGGACGACTCGTTTTGAGACTTCAGAAATGTCTTTTTACAAGACTTCTCTGTTTGCAGTGTAGATTAACAAAAATTGATGATATTATCGTCGCATCATTTACGATACTTTTGCTCAAAAAATATGAAATACTAAACTTAAAAATTCTTTAAGTGAACATAAAAAATAACACTGTGGCATGTAATCCATTTAGGTAAAGTACATTTTATGAAGCAAGATTTGAAGCATTTTAAGTCAATAAAAATAATATATTATGATTTATAATTATTGTTATCGAAAAACTATTGTTATCGGTATATTATCGTAATCGATGGCAATGTTTTAAAAATAACGACATCGTTATAATGTGATGATTGTATTGTTATCGTTATAGAGATTTTGAGTATCGATCCCAAGACTTGTAACATTGTGTGAAGATATATCAGGTGCCAGCTTGTCTATGATGAACCACACTACACATTCAAATATGAAGCAAATTTTATCGTTATGAATGTGACGATAATTTCTTCAAATCTTGATAAACTTTAACGAAAGCTGTATATAACTGTTAGTTTATAACGCATTGACACCATATATCTTTATCGTTAGAGTATTGTTATCGTATTTACGATAATCTAACCCAAGACGTTTGATAAAGCATTGTTATTATTGAACGTACTTTTACAATTTTTTCTACTATAATATATGTAATTTTTTCTTATTTAATTGTTTATTGACTTGTGTAGATATTTGTACACAACAATGTGTGTATTTTGATGTTGTCAATCATGTGTGACAAGACTAATACTTGATGTAAAAATTTGTTACTCTCAACTGCCTGGGTCAACAAATAAATCTCACAACTTTTACTTCTAATATGGACATAAATAACTACGTAATAATAATGCTACCTCATTATCAGCATAATTATTTTAATACAGCATAATCTATGCTATAGAACAATTGCACTTATATTTATGAGCCGCCATTATAGTGATCAGAAATACAAAGGCCAGCATAGAAAAACCTTATTTTTATAATTAACTAGCAAATTAAGCTTCAAACTTTAATCTAAGCCTCATTTATAGGTTCTTCGAAGGTAAAAGAATTTGAGAAAATATGGTAAATATGATTACAGTAGAAATTTATTTATATTATTGCGAGAAATTAGGAAAATTAACATTTCCTCTATGCTCTACAATGCATTAGGCATCACAAAAAGGGCAACAAAGCGCAAGAATGTGCAGAGTTTCTATATACATCATAATAATTAAACTAGAAAATATTATGTTGTACAGCATAATTATTTATGTTGCTATAATTTAGCATGGTTTATGCTATGACATAAATACATCATAAATTACGTAAGTTATGGTTTTGTACTAGTTTTAATATTAACACAAATAGCTCAAAACTAAAATAGCATACAATTAATAATATATAAATTTCATAGGAAAGAATAAGCTAACTTTCGTAATAATATTAAGATTTTTTTTTTTTTTTTCAGACAAGTATAGAGCTAAGATTACTTTTGCGACATAACATGATGAAATACTGATAAATATTTCGTGTTATAAAAATTACAATTACGTCAAAGTTACATAAAGTGATCAAAATACCCTCAAAAACCAGGATGTAGAGATCAAAAGTTGAACATGCGAGTTGAATAAAAAAGAGGTTTGGAGAAACCAAGCACGTGCATACATGAGGGAGAGAGATTTTTGCAGTTGATAATTTGGGTATAAAAGGACAATTTGACAGCAATAACTTTCATTACACCTACACTTGCCTAGAAGACGAAACATTTTTTGAAGTGACACTTCTGCAAAACAAAACTTTGGTAAGTATAGGAAGGCAACCATTTAAACATACCTTCAGTACTGTACAACTTAACATTTGTGAATTGTTTTATTATTTTAGAATTAAAAATTTAAATATTCGTTTTTACTTGATTACTTGTTTTGAAATATTTAGAGAATTGAATTACGTTTAATTAACAATAAAATTATATTAATATTCAGAAGGAGTGATAATTATTTATTTAAAATGTCGATAAAAATAATCTTTGTTAGCTAGTAAAATTAGTTTTTTAATACATAAAATATGTTAGAAATTTTTTTTACATGTTCTATATGGGGTTTTTAAAATTTACCAATTTATTTTAAGTATTTAAATTTTAAACACTTGATTTTATTTTTACTTTATTTTCAAAGTTAGACAGAAACAGAATAAAAATGGATTTTGTACCGTAATTTAAATATAAAAATAAAATTAAAGCTTGCTCTGCTATGTTATTTTAAAGCAGATATGTTAAGTAAGTTGACTTATATACATGGATATATCTGAATGCCAAACAGCTTTGCTTGTAGTACTTTTTTTCCCCCCTTTTATTATTTTTTTTAATTCTTCTTTTATTGTTTTTATTTTTTTAAAGATATTGTAACTTTTACTTTTTCTTTTGTTCTCTTGCTACGTAGTATAATTACTACTTCTCTCATATTAGAATTATGTATGCAATCAAAGATTATTACAAATGTTTTCTGTTGGGGTTATGTGTAAGAGTGGGCCAGACATAATGTCAGGCTTAAACCTCGACCTTTCAAAAATTTGTATTTTTTCTATGCATTTTTGTGAATAAAGACGATTATTTATTTATTTGTTATTTATTTATTTATTTATTTATTTATTTATTTATTTATTTATTTATTATTTATGGTTGTTCTTATCTCTGGCAGTTACATATTGACACTTTATTTTACACGAAGTATTATTTAAAATTTGCTTGCTTGCAAAAGAAATAACATCCCTAAGTAACTTCTTGTTGTAAACTAAATTAATAATTACGTATTTATTATTGTTCTAAAGTGATTTTTAATTGATTTGGCTAAAATATTCTTCATGTTGTTAACAGGCAGTATTATTTCCTTTAGATTTATTCAAGTTAACGATTTGCATAAACTCATATGTATATAAAATAACAAAATAGTCGTTAATCTAATATTTGATATATTTTTTTATTTTGATTTGATAATAATTCTGATATTTCTTTCACAAAGTAGCAACTTAAACGACATAATTATATAATAAATATTTATTATTTAGCAAGATCAATTAAATTTCCAAGCCATATTGATGTAGAAAACATTTATGTTGTTTAAAATTAGTAAAAAATTTCTTTAATAATAAAAATGCATCACATAATTTTGTCTAATCTTTATATTCTCAAAAATCAATTAATGGGTCAATAAATCAATCAGTAATAAAATAAGCAGTTAATTAATTAGGTAAAGTTATATAGAAAAACAAACAAACACATTTTCCAGTGTTTTTGCATAATATATCGATACATTACATTTTAATATGATAATTAAGAAATATAAGCGAGCGATTAAAAACAGTGCTAGGTCACGAACAAGAGATAAATATGTATATAACTGTCTTTAATTTTCATATCAAGACATTTAACTTTTGATACTTTAGGGTTGGATTACATAACTTTTAATAGAACTTTACTTCTTCCTTTTTTTTTATAAACAAATATTTTGAATCACAAAATTCACCCTAACGACAATTTATTTACATATACGTAAAGTTTTCAACTTATTTAATATATGTTGTATTTTATTTTTAATACGTACGATAGTTACAATAATAGTTTTTATGTTAATTTCAAATATGTCTATGAAGAATGCTTGTGACGTTAATAACATTTAGCACTAATTGCTAAACTTTAACATTAATTTATGCCAATTGCAATCTTGAATTTAACATAACAAAACAAATATATCTGTAATCTTCATAAAGAATCGTTATTGCAATAAATAAAAAAAAATTTAAACAAGAAAATTTGTTATAGTTGATTTAGCTCTATAACGAGAAGTGTTTTGTAGTTTTTATATTTCGTAAATTATAAAAAGAGGTGAATTAAAAGCAATTACATTATTTACTGTTAATTTTTTTTAAAAAAAATGTCACAAACGTCATGTAAATTTTAAATGTAAAAAAGAAAAAAAATTGTTTTTAAAGTTATTTAAATGTTATAAAGACAAATTTAAATTTCATGACATTTATCGCTGAGCTAATATATATATATATATATATATATATATATATATATATATATATATATATATATATATATATATATATATATATATATATATATATTTAATTATGTTGTTTAAGGAATCAAGGTATGCTCGGTCGGTCAGATAGTTTCAAATTGACATAATAATCGTTACAACAAAATATCAGCTTTTGTATTATAAATTATATTATGCAATTTTAAAATTTGATATATAAAGAAAGCAAAATTTTTTAAACCATTACTTTAATAATACTTTACTGTCTTTTCATTATTATTAATTTAATTTTTTCTTTACTTTTACATAAATAATATAATTTTTTTTAGTTAAATCGGGCAAGAAAAAGCTAAAATAACAAAATATGCATAAAAATATACTTTTTTTCTTGTATGTATAATATTATTCTTTTTAACAGTAAAGCAAAATAAACTTTAAAAAGAAAATTGCAAGACTTTATAATAATATAAAGCATCTGATGTTTATCTTCTTATTTATATTCTTGTTTTATTTTACAGAAATGTTCTTCAAGACGACCATTCTAGTTTTGCTGATGATGCAGTGGAAATTTCAGGACATTACAGCTGAGGTAAGATCTCAACTTTTATCAATTTATTTTCTCTACATTTGTAAATTATAAAACATCAACTTTGAGGCAATAGCTTGCTACAATTTTAAACATCTGATCATGTACTTTCTGGTAATTTTTAGTACCTTTTTTACTATTTTTTTTTCTTTTTTTAACCATAGTTAACAGAGAACACAAAGTAATCAGGACAAGTACTATGAAAATAATAATTACTAAACATTTCTGCATTATCTCTAAAATTTCGTATTTTAAATTTTGATTTATAAAATTAACTTTTCTTATCTGAAGTTAAACAATAAAAGTAGTTGAGGTGTTACAAAGTATTTTTACTGTGCACCAAATAAATGTTACTGAAAAAATTTTAACAGCGATAAAAACATGCATTATTTCAGTAAAAGAAATTTTTTAATTAAAAAAAATAGAATTTTTCTTTTAACATAAAAATTGATTAACTTAGCAGAAACTTAGCAGAATTTGCCCTAAACATAAGACAACTTGCGAGACATATTATAGTCTTAAAAAAATAATATTGATGCAAATAAAACTGCTATTTTATTTTAATAATAATTTCTTAAATTCAGATCAGAATGATTAAAACAATTAAAAAAAGAAAAGAAACTGAAATCGTCTTTTGACGTAAAAGCTACTGTCTTACTTGAAATAAAAATTTAAATTTCAGAAAGTATTTTTAACATGAAGCAGCATTTTTAAGAACCTTTATTCGCCAATATTATATGTTTTCCCTAAAAAAAATTTCACATCATAGAAGATGGCATTCAAGTAGTCTATTGCTTAGTTGTATTCTTTGATGATTATTTAATAAGTTTAACTTAAAAACTAAATATTGAGTTAGAAATGGTTTAAAAAAAGTAAATTTTTTATCATTTTTATATATTATATATTATTGCAAATTTACTCATTACAAATAAAAAAAATATTTAAATTTTAATGATAAATTTTTCAATTAAATAAGAAGTTTTTTAAGCTAATAATAATAACACAACTGTTTTCAGAACAAACACACTCAATTAATTTTATTCAAATATTTTTTTAATATTATAGCAAGTGTATTGCTGGTTATAAATAACGTACAAAGAATTATTGAACGCATTTAGCTCCACTTCTGAGTATTTCCAGTCTTCCAGTATTTACCTTGGTAACAAAAATACAAATAAAAATATAATTTTTTAATTTTTTTTGTATATAAAACACACACAAATAAAAAATATAAATATAATAAATTTCCATTTTAATTATTTTATAAATGTTTCAGCCTCAAGATATTGTCTCACAAATTACTGAACTAAGTAATGATTTCAAACAACTTGCAAAGCAGTTTGAGAAAAATGCAAAAACAACTGAAGACACGATGCTGGAGTTGAGAGGAGAAGAAAATATATTGTTGTCAATATTGACAGGCCAACAGAGAGCACTGGAAAACAAGATGGACGTCGTGAAAAATAATCAGGATGATTTGAATAAGGCACTCGGTCAACAAAGGCAGAATCAAGACGAAATGAAGCAGGGACAGAGTCAAATAAAACTGACCCAAGACGTAATAAAGATGGGACAAAATCAAATAAATGTAACTCTAGATGAAATTAAACAGGCACATATTCAACTGAAACTGACTCAAGACAAAGAAAACAATAAAACAAACTCAATATTCAACGCATTAAAGAAACAATCATGTCAGCTGTCAGTACTAAGCTTAAAACCCCAGATCTTCAACAACAAGAGATATTACTTCTCATACGACCAGCCTAAGATGTCCTGGCCTGAGGCTGACGAATTTTGCAAGTCAAATGGCATGGACTTGGTCAGCGTTGAAACACAACAAGAGTGGGACGCTCTGAAGCCTGAAGTTGGGAAACTAGTTAGTAAAATATATTTTCCCTGGTCTAGTGGCAGTGATGCTGCACAGGAAGGAAAGTGGAAGTGGACGTCAACTGGAACTGACGTCACGTTCTTGGCTGGACTGCATGGTATGTATAATAATAAAATTCACAACTGTTTATATCTTCGTAGTGGAGGATGGGGAGATCACCCTTG